>OMKK01056496.1:9874-27640 GCA_900302305.1 Polymixia japonica | reverse complement strand
TGTCACCGGGGGGGGGGGGGGGGCAGAAAGAGAGACGGGAACACTTGAGCAAGGAATACTTAATCAGTACATATCTTGATCTATGGATGTGAGAGAATATCCCTCACTGAGTAGCTGGCTAGCCGGCTCGCTCACTCTCCATTGTTGAAAGGCGCGCGAGAGGTGGCGGTATTAATCTTGTGTAATTGATGTTGAGCATCCAATTACGCAGGCGTGTAATTGGACCTCACTTCAAAGGGAAAACGCGTCACTAACGCTAATCTGAATGCGTGGCGGGAAAGTCGCCACAGACACCCGGTTCTTAATACTCATAATACTGCAAATGCAAGGGCTTTCATCAGTGGGCCATAGGCTCAATCACCATTGTGTTACCTCATTCGGCGATAGATAGTGACTTAACAGACATTTATTTAAATGAAATCTTTGGAGATCTTTGAGATTGCCACTTAAAATCTAAAAACACTTTTAAGAGTGTCTGTAACCGACTCGATACCCTCTAAATGAGGTTTTTATGCCATATAAAAGCACACAGATTGCACCTCCGCCTTTTGTTTCTTCTGTCTCTGGCGGCCGCAGATCACGTGGGCTTCTGGTCCTTGTATATCTCTCACCAACCCAGCAGAAGATGGTGTTTGAGGAAGGTGTTGGCGCCTTTGAATGAGGGGTGCCACCATAGCTTTCTCCAAGTCTTCTAGGAATGGTCTCCTCTTGAAGAATGTCCCCTGCTTCCAGCCTGCATTCACCTCCATATTGTGTGTTGTCTTCTTCTGACACGTCCTCCTCTAGTCTTCACTGTCAGTTTCCTGACCTCCCTCCTCCTCACCAGCGTCACGATCAAAGATAAGATCAAGAGCCTCAGATACAGTATATTGTTTGGTCATTGTGTTGCCACAGAATGAATTGTGAGCGAGGCCTCAGAAAAGCTTTATGTACCAGAGCTGCGAGAAAAGCTCGATATATTATTGAAACAATGTTGCGGTCGTTCGTGAGAATGCCAACAGATGTGGTTCTCGTGGGGGAAAGATTTTATTGGGGAAAGATTCACGTGGGGGTTGCCATGGAAACCAAGAAGGGGAGTGAGGGGTGTGTGTGTGTGTGTGTGTGTGACATCCGGGGTTCTGGGAGAGGAGGTATGTCCATCTGATGAATGGACATGTGCCTGAACTCAATTTTATACACTAATTGTAGTCTCACCCATACATTTCTAATGACCGGTCATTTTTGACCAGGAACACCACAGATGTACAAAAGTTTAATAAAACACCCACAATTTTATGAAAATTATAAAAATGTATTTTGTGTGGTCAGACGCCCTGTGGGGACAAAGTCATGGAACCTTATGACAATCAAATTTAATTAACTACATTTTTTCAGAGAGAAAACTCAATTCGTCCAATTCGGAACACAACAGGAGGGTTAAATCCATTCAAAGTGCATTTTGTAATTTAAAAAATAGTTGCTTTTCAACTGGCATTTCCTTCAAATGAATGAAAAACTAACTTAATAACAGTCATTATTTTATTGAGACAGATGTGAAGGCGTGATTCATAACCAGGAAAAGGACAGGAAGAACTTTAAATAGAGAACATGATGCAGAGAAGATGGTGTCAACAGTATCTCTGTCACTGGCTACGTTCATATGCGCACAACAAGGTGATTATGGCCATTACTGCGATTAAGCCATTACTGTGATTAAGCCATTTACATTATTGTGAATGTGACAACTCAATTTAATAATCTTGTTTACATGTTTCTAGAAAGAATTGCGGGAATCTGTATTATGCAGCCTTTAGTCCGGCAGCGGCAAACTCGTTCAGTTCTTCTGGTAAATCAACCATTACAGTACGTCTGCTCATCTACAAACTGCATGATGTACATGTCTCGTAAAACACGTAGCATGAACTCAAACTTGTGTCTAGTTTTAGTAAGCACCACGTCACCAAGTGCACTTGCGTAAATTGATCAGAGTTTAAGAAATCCGACTAAGGTGTATACATATTCTGACTGACCCCAAATAATGCGAGTAAGAATGACATTTTCTGCCCGAAATACTCCTAAACGGCCTAAATGGACATAATCAGACTTGATTCGTTGTGCATTGTGCAGCGCCAGCATCCATGTATCAGCTCAAAATAAATGTCAAAATCAATCACGTGGGCCTTTAATTGTGTGTGTTTGCATTTTATCATTTGCAGCACATTTTATAGTCAGGGTCAGAGTCCCTTCAGTCGGTAAACTCCAGACGGAAACAGAAATTCTGCACTCAGTAGCAAATGACATACAGTATACGAAATATGCCAGGGGGCATGTATTTGTTTTAATCGTGTTTTGATAATAATGACCTTAGCATGCAACATCTCAAATGCTTTAATTAGTTCTTTCTCAAATGCTTTAATTAGTGATGCGATCAATGGGACTGGACCTCTTTTAAATGATGCAATATTTTTACTTATTTACCTATCAGTCGAGGTCCTGTCGACCGTGTTGCCGTGCTGGGGTGCGCTACAATCTCCTTTGAGCCCAAAGAGTGATGTCGGTTTCCATTTTACCACGGTGGGCTGCCTGCCGGCGCTGGGTGCTGCCTGGTGTGATCAGAGGACCGGGCACGATGGACCTCAGCACTGAGACACCTGAATAGCTTTGAGGACTGATAGGCTAGTTGCTGGCAATTACGCCAAACAGACTTTTAGAGGTTTTCCCATGTACCCTTTCCAATTCCCCCATAATTAAAATAAAGACTGGTATTTGGCGGTACCTCTGTGTTGTTTACTCTCTTGCCCATCTCATTCTGGTTGGTCAATGTGCAGGCAGTTATGGTATCGATCTGGACTTGCATTTGACAGTCCACTGTACACATTTTATGGAAGTCCAGGAAAAATCAAGCAACCAACGAGAAGGGATCCTTAAAATCCTTAAAATCATGTCATCGTTTCAGAAATAATTCCTCTAGATATACAGTATATGTGATCAAACAAAATACAATTTAGACTGTGAGATTATGGACACAAAGACCTTTTTGCATAGCTAGCTAATTATGGTATAAGATTGTTTCATTTTAGATGGTTTCAATTTAACTTAATCAGTATTGTTTTAAGGTAAATTAGCTCTATCAGAGAATTTAAAGTGGTATTGTCGAGATTTCAAAACTCGGATACACAACTTTAAAATCCTGTATATCTGAGAGGAGTACTCCATCTCTTGTTGCGATTATGCTGACTTTGAGAGCATAACTGCATTAACATAATCAGAGTATGATATTTACAAGGGTTCTGCCTTACTCACATTATTGTCTTAAAGATGCCCTGTGAGATTTTTGTGATCAATATATATATTTTTTGTATCCTCTTGTTTTGGTCCAGGATTTTGTTTGGTTTCAGTTTCGGTTTAATCGCCATTTTCCCTGAGCTGTCACCTAGCGCACCCGTGACTTGATTGACAGCCTTCACCTGAATGTTCATTGGCGCGTTGGGGTTGCAGGGCGGGCCCAGCTCAGTCTGTCGAATTCCATCCAGCCTTTTTAATCACATTATAGTCGTATTATTGGTGTGCATGTAAATGTGCTCAGTGATGTACCAGGTACAGGAGTACAGGAAATGCATGCAAGGCATACAAAACCGCAAAGAGGTTTACCTTCCACTTCAACCCTGGTTTCAACCACCAACTACGACAAACCCAGAACAATTAGTGTGTGAGAACGCATACATCATCTCAACAATGTCCTTTGAACCAACGATATGATTACCTTCAATTCTCACACAGAATCCATTGCAAATTACCCTGCAATTTTTCACAAAACCTAGAATTAAGGGTTTTTCAGCAAAATAGTCTCCAAAAAAACTATGGTTCTGAATATGTGTAATGTGTGTGTGTGTGTGCATATGCCTATGTGGAAATGTGTGTGTCTGTATGTGTGTGTGTGTGTGTGTGTGTGTGTGTGTGCGTGTGTATGTGTGTGTGTGTGTGTGTGTGTGTGTGTGATAAACAGCATGTAGCACATGTTTAGAAGTCTATTTTTTTCCTGGAACCAAATAGTAAAAAAAATCATGTTTCCTCCAGTTCCGCTTAAGAAGTCCCGCTGTGTCCGGATGGCCTATTCACTCAGTATGCAAAAGAAAGCTGCCATCCAGATTAATTCAAAGTGCCACTGACTGCATGGTAAAATGTTACATTACTGAGAGCACTACGACATCCAAAGCTCATTAAAAAAAAAAAAGGCCGTTATAATGGGTCAGATGTTCATCTTCATCTTGTTCATATGCGTTCAGGCTAAGTGTATAATTTCAGATTTTCTCTGTGACTGATTGAAATAACTTGCTGCGCTTCTAATCTTCTGCAGGGTGACTATGCAGGGTGTGAGGCGAGTGCGGTGGGTATTAGTGAAGGACACCAGGAGCTTTCCAGCCAATCAACAAAGAACACTTACACCTAATCGACCTCTCAAAAATCACCCACATTGTTGAACATAACAATCTATACGCCACCCTGCTGTCTGTCATCACTGATCAATACTGAGAGTCAATACAGATATGACTCAGTAGCCTCACCTTCATCTAACCTATCCACGCGATACTGGTTCAATCTGGCCTCGTTTCTTCACCTTGGAAGCTGTTTGTCCAGTGCTTCTCATCTCCCCTTTTGACCAAGTTGCAAGTTGCATTAGACGGCGTTACACATAAGAACCGCTTTGGCGCTGTTCGATACAACAAGGGTTTTGGTGGTATTGGCCACCGATGAGCTCCGACGGAGAACCTCGCTGCGTGCATCTCGATGGCACAACTTCTCTTCCTTAAACAAGAGCGGATGATGTGGAGATTAGAACCGGCAACCTTAAAATCACTAAGGCAAGTTCTCTAACCATCAGGCTACAAGCGGCCCCGTTCCTGCGCACACGTTCTCCTGCAGCCCAGACTCAACTCATAAACTCTATTGCGTGCAAGCCTCCATAGAACAACGCGTCACGCTTTCATATGCACACGCACGAACGCAATACAAACACTCCCACGCACATAAAAAAAACAACCAACATACAACTTTCCCCCCAATAAGTGATACGCTTCCATCTTTTCTGCCTGTGCAGGGTAAAGTGTAAACAGGCCGGGGGAAAACATTGCACTTCACGCTATGATCAGTCAGTTCTCACACACTGTCACACACTGCTGTCAACGCTGTAACACCACCATCATCCAGCTTTCCCTTCCGCGAAGGCGCACGAATGTTAAAAATGCTAAAAATAAAGAGAGAAATTGTTCTTTTATACTTCACAGCGGTGTGGGGGCGGCATTCAAACTTCTACAGAAGTAATGACTTCAAAGGAGTAAATTGGTGTTTGTGTGTGTGTGTGTGTGCGTGCGTGCGTGCGTGCGTGTGTGTGCGTGTGTGTGTGCGTGTGCGCCACACTTTTTTTTTCCCTCTAGCGAATGTACATTTCGGAACAACAAAACATAGGCTTATAACTAACCATGTATATGAAATGTTAGCGGCATTAAGGGGGTGATTATGGTATGACGGCAGGGTTGCCAGCTTCACAATTTCTTTGTTACTTTGTAAACTGTGGGTGAAAATTTTTCTACTGTTGTGTGAGCGCAAGAAGGGAGCTGGTGATAAGAGTTGGCTCTTGGTCTGTGTCAGTAGTACCAGATACTGAGACAAAAGCTGGTTTCTGACAGGAATATTAGGTTTGAATCAAAGTGTTAAAGGTGCTATCTGTGATATGTTCAAATAAAAAAAGTCAAATTACCACATTGTATCGTAATATATAGTATAACGGTGATCTCTATTTTCTAGCATCACTTAAAACACAAGCCCTTATGCATGTTGTACCGTCTCTTCACATTATGAAGAAATGTTGTGTTTGAAAGAGAGAGAAAGGTAGAATTCAGTGTTTTGTATACGTGCACCTGATTCAGATTCTCCCTGCAGATCTTTTGCTCCAATGAGTCTAATGATGCCATGACTGGAGCACACTTATTTACATAAAGCCTGTCAGATCAACTTCACTCACGCTGAGCGTACGTGTCACACAAACTGCATCTCACGCATATTCATGAGGGACAGACTATGCCCCCACTATCCTTAAGACATTTGGGAACCCTTATGGATTTATCGATAAAAAAAAAAAAACATGTTATTACTAGTTTATAAATGAAAATGTGCTGCCAAAAGTTTAATATTGCTCTTTTCAAGTTTTTTTTAAAAATTTTTTTTTGAAATAAAACGTTATATCTGATTCCGACTTTCTTTAAGAAAAAACATCATTACATCACTTTTTTTTTCAGTGTTCCAAATTTGCTCCCAATAAAAATTAACCAATTAACCTTTCTATCATGGTTCTTCTGGCAAAAAGGTAATATTTTTTATCAGCGGGTCAAGTTCTAGGTACAGTAGAGTCGCCTTTTATACCAACAAAGCTTAGGAGGTAAAGTTCAAAATCTTGGCATTTACACCGTTCGATCACCAGGGAACAATGACAAATCAGTTTTGTCACATATACCGTAACAGAGATGATGCAGGGATGTACTGAAAAGCACAAAAACCAACTTGGAGACCTTCTGGACTACAAGGCAGCCGCTCTAACCTCTAGTCCACAAAACTTTTGTTCGTAAGAGAATTCAAAAGCAAGTTGCAGGCGGGGGAGGTAGACATATGCTTTAACACGAAAATACATAATGACCGTCAGTCACTCTAGAGACGCTCTGACTCGTCCTGGTGGTCAGGGTTGCTGCTAATGCACGTCAGTACGCACGCAAAACACGCACGCGAAACACGCACACGAAACGTCAAAACGAGAGAATTGAATGCATCTTGTGAATGAATGAACAACAACGAGGGATCGATTCATCACGTGGCCACGTTATAGCATTTCTTTAGTTTGATGTTTTATATTGTGGCCTCGATTTTCTTTTTTTCTTCCTCCCATGGCCACTGCGGGGCTCGGTACAAAAGAGGGTATAGAATATATAAAATAATTGCTGACAACATACAAGTAAATAACTAGCCATACTGTGCTCAAAGGAATGTTTGACAAAAGCGGGAGATTGAGGACAGCTCTATAAAATGCACTCACACAAACATCCTTCTAAGTGTGCTTTCTGTTCGCTGTTCGCCCTTAATGTACATCATTGGGATTATATTTTAATGTTCCCTCCTCGTCAGGTGTAAGATTTTTAATCTACAGTGCTCAAGTGGGTTTGCATCTTTGAGAAAGTTATAGTAATTAAAAAAACAACACAAAAACAAATGATGGTGCAATTTCTATTTATTTTCATCGTGTCTCTGTTACATGTGTAAGATACCAGCCTTTAATCTTCATTGCTGAGTGACTTTAGCATGGCGGTTAAAGTAAAAGTTAAGAATTCTATAAATATGAAATAATTCTTTCCCAGTAAGAAACAACTCCTCCAGATTTTTGCCATGGATAAGGTTGTGTTCTTAGCCAAATGCCTGGTTAAATAAGATTGATTACAAATTATGTGAAACAAGCTAAGAGGCGGATTCTTCTATCGCGAGATTGGATGTGAAGCAACGTAGCACGTCTCGTCATCTATTCATATCGCGCATTTTCAGTTTCTAAACATGCCCTCACAGTTATAGGTAGAATGAAAATGACCACGGTGATCTGAAGTCAGAGTGACATGTAATTTGATTTTGTGATGAGAGAGTTAGTGTTGAGGAAGGAGCTCCGGTGTAAAAGTCTCTCCTTTTAGATCCTCCTTTCACACAAACAACCTTTTTGGATGTGGGGGGGCGGGGCTTGTTCACACCTGTGCTCATCACATGATCAGTTCCAGAAGGGACTAAACACTGTATCTGCTTCATAAAAAAAAAAAATACAGATTGCAAGATTAAATAAGATACACATAGGCCTACGCTTCTATAAATTTACAGGGTTGTCAGATGTTTGACAAATGTCAAGGTTGGCGGAAGAAATGTGGGCGATCTTCCTTTCATTATTAACTGGCTGAATCAGTTGCGTCGCTCGCCTCGGGTCTGTCCTTTGCCTTCAGTCTTATCCCAAAAAGACTGCAGACCTTTATCAACATCAAGTGCACAATCTCCTCCTCCTCCGAAGGCTGGGGAACAGGGACAGACAGCGGAGACAAGTGATGATTTAACAGTTATGTTTTACATTAATAATTACATTATACAGAGTGAAAGACAACACTGGAGAGAAAGGGTAGTTTAAAGCTACAACATATAACGATCATATGAAAACATAACAGGGAAAAGATGAGGTATCTAATTTTGGTATAAAAATAGCTAAACGGTTGATTACAATAGTAATTAGTGATACAAATAAAATACCTTGTGATATATCTGCTCCTGGCTGAATGCTGTGAGGATGACTGATATGAACAGGTTCAGTACCACAAAGGTCATCAACACAATACAGGAACCAATGAGTAAAGCACCAAGCACCGGGCTGTAGCTCATGATCTGGAAACACAGTCGTGGAAGCACCAGTATTTATATGAGCTTATATTGACCATGTCAGAGGTCCAAGAAAACACAATCACTGATTCATAAACACTGATATTAATTTGAGGTAATATAGCCTCAGCATTGGTGTGAAAAGGAAGTCTTGTCTCATAAACAAAATTAATCTAACATTAATTAATCAATTCAATCCAGTGTTCCGCAGTGTTTTTTTTAGTGTTGCATAATATAACTAATTGGCTAAAAACAAGCTCAAAACAAAAACAAATATCAGCAATAAACCATGTCGGACAGGGTTGTGAATACTTACCAGAAGGTCACACCTTTCCGTATATTAGTTATGTATTAGAATATATGTATATATACTGTATATGTATGTAATATATGTATGTGTATAGAATCTGATGCCTGACTGACTGAACTGTATTTACCTGCACGGAATATATTGTAAATATCAATATCAATTTGAGCTAAAGTTAATCCTAATGTAGTAATGTAAGAAACTCACTGACCTCGTCATAGTTAAAGATACCCAGCTGCAAACGGATTAAGGTAAGGACAGCATCCATGAGAGTCTTATATGAAGACATCTTCCAGCCATACAGCACATTACACTAGAAAGAGAATATATTAGCAGAGGGACTATAGAGAAACACTTTAAATCCATTTTAGCTTTCATTTTATTATAAATATTTTAAATGTTAAAGTATAAAGTGAATTTTCCTTGTCTCTTGTCTTATCTTATAATAGTACAAGACTGCAGGAGGATCACTATTATTATTAGAAGTAGACATTCATTCAAATATTGACATAATTACCAAACCCACTAAATCTATTCATGAATTTAATTCTAAGATTGAAGTTTATGAATATTTTAATTGAAAAGGCAATTCTTTCTACCTAAGCCCTTGTACAAAATGCATAACACCCCCACACACGAGTGAACACCAGAGAGAAAATTATTCAGCCTCAGTCTCAGAACGCAGAACAAAGAATGCACACAAATAAATACATTAAAGAAATTGATTCACATTCCGAGGCTAGAAATCCATAACTGAAAGATTCTCACTGCAATGGAATAGGCCAGAAACATGATGGTCAAGATCAATAGAAAGCCTGATATGTCGGTCCAGGCCCGCTGCAGCGTGGCTGTGATCATGTTCAGCTTGGGGTTCAGCCTCAGCAGGTGCCACAGTTTGACGGTGGCGAGCAGAACCAGGAAGGCAATCAGATAACCCAGCACCGCGTCAGCTGCAGCGGTGCTATGGAAGTTGACAAATCTAGATGCACGGTAAAGGTGTGAGGCATCAAGAAAACAGTACAGACAATGAATAGAACACTATAGGAAAAAGATGAATGAATTATGACAGTTAAAGGATAATTCTGGCCACTTTTGACCTGGACCTCTTTCTTGATCTTTTCCGATTGCTTCATTACAGTATACTTGTGGTAGTGCTTAGAAATGTGTGTAAACCTCACAACAACGCTGCTCATGAATACCAGCAACCAGCTCATAGTAAACAAAAAAAGTTACCAAAACAAGGAAGCTAGCGTCGAACAACCAAGCTATCAACAAAAGTGCATAAGACAGGCATGTCTTGCGATATTCTTTAATTACATGTATTTACAGGCATGTGTCATTGCAGGATGAGCGTAACTGTTTTAAAAAGGACATGTTTTGGATGATTTTGAGAGTCAGAATTGCAGATTGCCCCAAAAGACTGTATTGGAGACCAGCGGTCCAAGTCCAACTCAGACTGCAAGTACGCCTTAACGAAACAGCTGCTGAAATTTTGGTCAGAGCCGATTGGTACGATCGGAAAAGATACAGAAATTAGATCCAGGTTGAAAATGGACGGAATTGTCCTTTAAGAGAAACTCAACGTCTTAAAAATCAGAAACATAAGAACAGAAAAACATCTAACCTTTCCGTAAAAGCTGCTGAACATTTACACTTAAGAAACAGTTGTTTTCATACGCTCACGTAGTTTCTGCTACTGTAGACGCATCGGCTATAGCGTATATCACTCTTCACTCTTCAACAAGAACAATAAGGAAGGATTCTCACTGGTCCTTGTGGTCGTGGTAGTAGGCCACATCGCGGTTCCCCAGCAGTGTCCTTTTAATGAAGACGGACAGAGCGGCCCAGCTCAGTAGAATGATACCCAGCTCAAGCAGGTTCCACTTGCTCCTGAAGTAAGCCCACCTCTGCTGTTTCATCAATTTTCCCTGTTAGGGCACGAAAGGAACGGCATATTTTGCGCTACGGGATCCAGTTTGTGAGCATAATTAGAACGTATTAAGGCGAATGTCATACATACTGGTTTCAACATACACACACCACTTGAAATTCATGAATTGGTTTATGGACAAGTAGTCCTGTTCGTGCTTACCTGAAGGAACATGTAATAGAAGACGAACAGGAAGTATATGATCTCAGCAGCCATGACAAAGATGTGAAGGCCACCCGTGGACTGGTAAAGACGAATGCTTTGCAGCTCACTGCGGAACTGGAAAGCTCCTACAAAAGCCACATCAACCGTTGCATTTTAACGTACTCTGCGTGTACTGTAAGCATTGTAATACGCTTTGTCCTTCACAGATCACTTTTAATTCAGTGGTGAAGATGCAATCCAATGCGGGAGAAAAAGCCCTATGTGTGGGATTACATTCATAATAAATCATTCATAATAAGAATTTTTGGTTAGCTACACCAGTAAATGTTAGTTAAAGAAATCAACATAAAAGCATCTCACAGGGGCTATAAAATGCAGTACCAGAGCTAGTTATAACATTTCATTTCATTCAGATAAAATCCCAAAAATAGCCTCTCTAACAAAGCTACGCTATAGACACATTTTAAACGTGGCGTTTTAAGCGCTTCATCTTACCTATGGCTGCGGTCTCTAGCATGAGAGTGACAATGCAGAAGAGGTTGACATTAGCATTGTAGACGGTGAATTCAACAAAGATTCCCCTTGTGTACGTATCAAACCATGTGTTGTTGAAAAGGTACTGAAGGGTGCTGTTGACAAATTACGCAAGGAAACATTTAGAAACTAGAGCATAGAGGAAAATCTAAACTTTCGGCTTAGTAACAGAAAGGAAAACGCACAAAACAGTTATGTTTCACTCGAAGCACTAAAGTTTCTTATACATTTTTTTTTTTTAGCTTAAAGTGGCAATCTTGAATATCTACGTTTCATTCTCTTTGGCGGCGCCTATGGCGAAAAGTGGTAATTGCAGGTGTGTAATTGGATCTCACTTCAAAGGGAAAATGCGTCATTAACGCTAATTTGAATGCGTGGCAGGGAAGTCGCCACAGACACCCGGTTCTTAATACTCATAATACTGCAAATGCAAGGGCTTTCATCAGTGGGCCATAGGCTCAATCACCACTGTGTTACCTCATTCGGCGATAGATGGTGACTGAACAGACATTTATTTAAACGAAAATCTTCAGAGATCTTTGATTGATTGCCACTTTAAAGTAGCATGTACCTGCTGGCATTTTGTAAATCTGGTCCGAGGTCCACCACAAAGCCGCCTCCTCTGTAGAATGCCATTTTGCCCCAGATAGTGTAGGACCTGAGCTCAGTGTCTGTTTGGTACCTCCAGGGGTTGGGGTGGCTCTGTGATACATTATCTGCCTCTGAGTGGTTCCAGCTTGGTCCATAGGAGCCCATGTCCTCCATCTCCCACGAGTACGGAGCGTGACAGTCAGGCACCAACTGGGTCATGGAGCGAGCGATGCTGCAAGAGTTCTTCTGCACCCTCACCTGACGAAGGCGGGCGTTCCCCACCAGCTTGGAGTTCCCATCTGTGATGAATCCTGTAATGTGGCATATTATTCGTTCTCTGTTTTCTGGAGGAGTGATGGTGGTGAGTCATTTTCCATTTTTGACTCCAGGGATTGACACTGGAGTTAGCCAAACATGTTGACATTTTTTTCGGTGATGGCCTAACAGTGCTGCATGAATATAAGACTCGGCAGTACAATAACATTTTCAGCATGTTACGTAAAAACTGCAGATTAAAAATGATATTTGCAACTCTTTTTTTTTTTTTTTGCAAGTACATAAACATGCATATCAGGGTAAAATTCGGTGGAAATAAACACTTAGTAAAAGCACAGATTTGATGATGAAACAAACGTTTTGACAGCGATGCTGCCTTTCACAGGGTATGTTGTTGAAACACCTTGTACTGACGTAATGAAACAAATTGCAACCAGAAAGGCGGACACATTATTCTTATTTTACCAGGATAAACGCTAAAGAGGTTGCCGAGTAGAGAACTGTTTGTCCAGGTAAACACATCTCGGAGGCTCATGCTGTCTGTGATCCCCTTGCTGAAGCTCTGCCGGATGTGTCGGGTCAGGAGGAACGCGTTGGGGTCCTTCTGGCCGTAGGCCGCCAGCAGCAACACCCACATGAACCCCATGTAGGCTGCAACACAATCACACACCTTTCAGTCCTCCTGCTAGATACTGCAATAACACGCCGTGGTTAATCCCAATCCAATCAATACAAAACACCAGTGGAGACTGCAATTCATTTTCAAGTGATATAGCATATAATGCATAATGCATATAATATAGCATATAGCATTATCCTATGACTTCTTAGGCTGGAGAATTCCAACATGTCTTACTAAAAGTTTTTCGATATTTAAATTTAGAATAAAATCCACTTCCTGGGTTGATTCGAAGTTAATAAAATGCAGCATTAGGAGATTGATATGTCAGACGGTTTCCACGTACTCAGGATCTCTATGATGAGGGCAAAGGCTTTCTGATCCTTGACCTTGTTCCTCCTCATCCTCTCAATGTCCGTAAGAGGAGGGGGTTTATACAGTTTGCTGTTCCCCCGGACCAGCTGTGTTGCCTTAGGATCATCTGTGGGTAAAGAGGTTATTCTTTCTTTACTTTGGGAAAACACATAAAGATTGTTTGATATACAATACTCAAATGTGTTTATGTGTGCTCCTCTCTAGTGTTAATTCTAGTGTTTCTCCAGTACATGAATGCAGCAGCTCTGGTGTATTTTGATGACAGTTTGTTTTCACCTTTAAAAGAGAAATCTAGGTCAAATTCTCTGAGACCTTATGTACAACACGGGTCGATTCTGTTTTTCGGTCAGTACTCGCTCGTATCTTAGATAGTAACCCGCCCAAATAACCAAACCACGGTGTACACTCACAGATTGATCAGCTTTACCTGGATTTGTGTCAGGTTCTACAAACGGTGGGCTTTCACAGTCCTCCTCTTCCACTTTCTTAAGTACAAGTGCGAAGAACACTGCGAGACATAGCACCTGTAATAAGAAATACCTGTATGACTGTATTGAAGAGGTTCATTCCAAATAAAAAATACTGACACCCAATTTTACAAAATGCTTGCTGGCGTGAGAGTTGAGAACTGGAATGTTGTTTAAGGTAGATATATTAAAACACAAAATAGACACATTTTAAATAACAAAATTATTATTATTTTTTTTTAAATATTGGGCAATACATTAGGTATCATTTCTATCACAAGATGGATGCACTGATTTAAAATTAAATCCTTTAATTATTATACTCTGGGTTCGAGGGTTACAATATACAGTGCTTCATTAAAGGGGCAGCTGTTTCTATCTCACCTTCAGCGGTTGAGTGATGAGCAGACTCTCAAAGAAGGAGACGCTCATAGAGATTAACCAGCTTATGGAACGTTCCTTCCCGAATTTCAGCCCGTAAAGCATCGTGAAAAATCCTGCCGTACAACTGGTGGCGATCACCAGTAACCAGCCCACAAATACAAACCACCAGGGCAGCCCTCCGTGACAGCAGGCTTTTTTTTTTGTCTTACAGCTTTCCCTGTCGGTGCTCTCTGCTGGGCTGGAGCTGTGAGTGACAAGGTGTGAGGAAACCACAGTTAGAACATCGACTCAAATAGTGCACTGAAGCACTGGTACTTCCCACACATGCGTCCCCATTTTACGGGACTTTAATTCTTGTAGATTTCAGTGGAAATATGGTACTTCTTAGTCTGCTGCATGTATCTGATAACAGTTTAAAGGTGCATTTAGGTTAGATATAATCCATGTGGTGATTTATATTACTTTAGAGTAGTGAGTATAATTATATAATATTCTATTCTTGTATTTCTACTTTTAGATGTAGCCAGTGGATATCCGGATAACAGATAACTGGGCCAAGACTTTTAATTAAATTAAAACGCTAATAAAAAGTTAAATCGTCGTCAGATGATAGTTGGTGGGTTCTAAGATTGCATTTCAGCCAATGAGTTCCGCCTCTTTCGCTCTCCCGCTCAAACGTGATTGGTCAATACTACTCGGCTTACAAACGGACTACAAATGGAAACCAGAACGCTTCCAATACCAAAATCGTGTCCCGTTGCCTACAGATTCTGCATTGATAAGCAGATATCTGTTTATAGAGATTACCTGAGGGTGAACTGGTCCGGAGCTACCTGGCTGGATTTGAAGTGCTTATCTTCAAGAAGACACTTCATGTCCTGGACTTGTTGAACAGCCTGGCTGTAATTGTCTGGGTTCGGGAAGCCGGAGGCTCCCAGTAGACTCAGGTCCTTTTCAATGTGACATAACTGCCTGTACAGATAGTGGCTTTTGTTGCTGTTCTTATGAACACCATCTGCTGTTGCCTGAGGACTCACAGCAACACTGCCTTCTGAAAACACATATTTTCTGAATTGTTAAATGCTGCATTTTTGCATCTATTTTGCATCTAGGGCATCTACAGTATTTACACCTGAGTAGGGTATATACCTCCAACAAACAACATGCTTCCTTAAAGGGACATTTCAGTTAAAGTTTGTCATTTCTGTTGCAGGCACAGAGAAATTACAAAATGCGTCCTTCGGCTAGCTAGAAAATACCTTTTAGCAGTGTCATTTAAAATCACGTCATTAAAAGCAATGGTTCCCCAATGAGAGATAAAACAACTGAATAAAATTGATATAGTAGTGGTGATATAGTAGACAGACACACCTGGAAGTTGAGGTTCTAGAATGAGACTGGCTGATTCCTGTGTAGTGGAATGCATGTTGGCCATGACATCATCCTTCTTGTGCTGTTGTCTGATGAAGTCCTCCACCACAGAAAGAACAGCGTTGATGCCAACCTCTTGTCCAGGTCCAAACTCTGACACCATCTGCAGAATGTTGCTTTTCACAGTCTTAGGTAGTGAACGGGCAATTCTTGTGATATCCTGAGAGAGGAAATTTCCAAATGTTATCATAATGTATATTATTATATATAATATATCCATGTTCTTATTCTTTTTATGAATTAGTAATTAATTATTAGTAATTAACTATACTATTAACAGTAAAAGTAATTGGTGGTGGACAACAGTGTGTTAAGAAATTGGTTAATGTTATTAATATTCATAAATAAAATAATAATATTTTCATATTACCAGTCGTATGAAAAAAAGAAACCCCCCCAATTCAAAATAGATGTCTACATAGCAGATAATTGCCCGTTAACAGTTGAGTTCAAGCTTACATCAAGCAGTAGCAACATGCGTGCACATAAATGATCTTTACCTTGATGACAGTGTCCACAGTGACGGCTGCTGTCACAGCGGCTGGGGTCTGTGAGTGAAGTACTTCAGAGGTCTGCTCAGAAGCATCTGGTCCAGGCTTACAACAGGACATCTCTCGAGGACGAGTGTTTCTGAAGATGCTCACAATGAAGAGATTAACCGGAAACATGATGAGTGAACTTTGAATTCCGATCATGAACTGTTGCCAGGTAAACTCAAAATGACCTGAAGACACAGAGAGAGAGAGAGAGAGAGAGAGAGATAATATGTAATGTTATATAATATTTAATTTAGTAATATTAATATTATATAATTATATAATAATATTCCGTTTTTATGCTTTAGTCGCTCACTTCTTCAAGTGTGTACACATTTTCTCTAAATACCCTTCAACATTTCTCAGAGACTTATTAAGTTATGTCCCAGAAAGCTTAAAATCTGACTTAGATTTGCATCTATACGACTATAACATATCATGACTCCAACAACATGACAATAGCACCGTGGGGGAAAAAAACCCAGATATGATTTCCATACTACGGTTAAGGCTTACGTTAAAGCAAAGTGTTGTACTCGCACTGTACTGTTTTGTACTTTACAGCAAGGCACTATGAGGTACTGTATTGCACAGCGCTGTGTTTTACCCAGGTCCATTGTCTGCTCAGAGGGATCTGTAGGGATTCCCCAAAACATAATGCTGGTCACCATGGTGCAGAGCAGCAAGGAGAAACAGCAGGACACTCTCTGCACACAGGTGAAAGTGCTGCTGGGAGGTCGACTAATCACAGAAAACCACAGGTGACTGTCTCTGAAATCCTTGGTCGTCTTCATGAAGAACAAATTACTGAAAAATAATCACAGCAATGGAGATGTATTTTTGGAATTGCACAGTCAACTGAATTGAATTCGAACTAAGAATCAAATACTAAATCAACTAAATCAGATCCCTTTAGAGAGAATTCTGAAGCATCGTTAGCTATGTTATCTACATTTAATACAGCGATAAATGTACAATGTGAATTAGTACCCCGTGTATTGAGACAGTGGCCTTGCCTTTCACAGCTGTTATTGTCTGAAAATCAGGAGTCAAACCTTGCACTGGTGTGCTTGGGCAAACTGCCAAAAGGCATACAGCAGGCCGTGTTCATGCTGAGCCTGGAGCACACATATACAATATGCAGTGTGTGTGTGTGTCTCTATGTGTGTATGTGTGTGTGTTGTGGAGCCCTAGGGCACTCAACAAGGGCTAGAGGGGGGGGTTCAGCACCAAGGACAATGCCTATTTTCAGGCAGGAGGCAGCTGGGAAAAGTAGTTTTCAGCTGCCTCCAGTTAGCAATCGGCTCCTGTGTATATTTAAGCTGTCCAACTCAAGTAGTGGGCTGGCAAAGTCGTCAGTTTGGTGCGGTAACAGAAGCAGCTGTGAGCCACGTGTTCTGAATTTCCCCTTCCTTCCCTCATCTGTGTCTCACTCCCTGTCCTATCTGTCTCACTCTGTCCTATCTGTCTCACTCCCTGTCCTATCTGTCTCACTCCCTGTCCTATCTGTCTCACTCTGTCCTATCTGTCTCACTCCCTGTCCTATCTGTCTCACTCCCTGTCCTACCTGTCTCACTCCCTGTCCTACCTGTCTCACTCCCTGTCCTACCTGTCTCACTCCCTGTCCTACCTGTCTCCCCAGCCATCCAGACAAACATACATTTGTTTTTCTCCTCACTCTCCCAGCCCCCACTGCTGTCTTGAGTACGTTATTTTGTTTTTAA
>OMKK01056495.1:0-13191 GCA_900302305.1 Polymixia japonica | reverse complement strand
GTCTATGCCCAAGTAGGGGGCGGTCTGGAGAGGGCAAAGTTAGATCCAGTCCCATTCCTAGGTCTCCCTCGAGGTCATGCTGCAAAATCCACAAGTCGCCCTGCTGCTCACAGATGTCAAAGCGACAGATTTAGTACACCATGTACGAGCAGACAGACAGTTATGTTTGCGGGTACATCTGTACTGTGGCTGTTTCTGGCATCTCTTTCTCTGAATTCAATGTTGTTGCATCTGTTTATTGTATGTTTTATGGCAATAACACATTGTAAAACATTTTTTGTATCGAAATATGTACCGTTTTGTATTTTTGGGAAGTAAAAGAAAAAACTCAAATTCCAAGATCGGTGGTTTTGGAGATGGAATTGCTCGTGTCAACATTTTAGAGAGCTTGTATGAGATTGTTTACACACCCTGATAGACTGACATTTGTTTGGTTTTTCAACAGCCAGGAGAAGCTGTAGAGGCAATAAGCCTTGTCTGTCACTCGCACCTAACTGTTTCTAGAGGAATTACAGCCCTAGACTATCTAAGAAAACAAGCCGCAAAATATTACACATAGAGAGACACACAAGCGTAAATTAGACAGGCATATCAAGCAGGGTTTCATTTTGAGTCGCAAGTGTTACAGTGAAGTGAAACTTGGATGGACTGCTGGGTTGTTAATCCAGTTAATCACACACTGCACCAAGACACACCTGCATTACAGAGGTTGCATTTAATGGGAAACTAGGGTGTGACGCCATTTTATCAGCCTTTTAAGATTTCTCCTTGATAAACAGAAGAATAAGCCATTCATCCATGAAGGACTTTATGTTGGCCTATCTTTTCCAGGCGTATTACAATGGCATTCATAACCATAGACTCCTTCATATCATTTGCTAAAAGATATAAGGATTGAAGGAATAGATGTTAGATTCTACAATGACATCTCAGGTATGTATGTGCATTTTACTGAGAAAATCAATCAGGCATGGTATTATTTTAGAAAAGCAAATGGCGTGTACATGCAGAAAATATGATTCAATACGTAGAGTATATATAAACTTCAGAATCTTTTGTTAAATTTGAAATATTGTAGCTGGTATTGGTATCAGAAAAGCATATTTTTGGTAAACAATGGCCATCCCAATTTATTATGGGTTTTACAAGTAGGCTTTTCAGACTTCATAGAAATGAAAATACAGGGATCACACACATACATGAGTTCTTGGCCGGTATGACACCCCATGGTCTGGACAAGAGCTCCTTATTGCGAGGAGTCACGTAAACTTAAGCTCAACAAGTGTCCAGCCTCATGCGACTGCCGTGAGAAGAACGAGGCTGTGATTGGAGACAAATTATCTTGACACCGCACAAACCAGCCAATCATCTTAAGCTGTGAAATATCCCCATCACATCTGGCAGCACTTCTCGCTATCATTCAGAACATCAAGCTACCAAGTCATCTGACAAATAATTACTGTGGCTTTCACGATTTCTTTTTTTCTATCAGGTACAAAATGTTTCTGAAATATTGTTTTGACAACTGGGCCATGCTCTTATTGTAAATACATCTGGCAGCACAACCTAATGCTACCGAAGTATGGAGCACGGTTTCACAGGAGTAAGCATACTGGGGGGGGTGGGGGTTGTGAAACAGATATTGTTTATGCTTTCTGTATAACGTCAGGACAGATTATACAACTACTTGTTCGCACATTTCTCACATTTAGAGAGTGGTCACGGGGCCAAGCCAAATCACAGAAGCTTCCCCTTCATATGATATGCGTGATGGGCTGGGAATATCTCTAGGCCTTGGGAAGGATTCCAACCACACAACATTTGAAAATATTTACTACACCATAATCACAACAGGCAATTCATTCCATGTCTATTAAGGACAAACAAACACATCTAACGGGAGCAAACAATTCCAAAGCAGAGTGTTTCTTTTATATAAACTGTTGTTCCCTTGTTCCCTCAGATGTCCCATCACAAAGAGAGATCTCGATTTCAGCCAGACCTTCAATTACTGGCCTTAACACACCTCCTCTCTCTGTATTCCCTGTCCCAAGCTTAACTCATACAAGCCTGATAAGCCAATGACAGTTTACTAATCTACTTCTTTTGGGCCCACTCATAAGTAAATTGTCTTCTAGTCTCCAGTATTGGATGTGCCAGCTCCATGGCCTCATACATCCCTCCCAAACTCAGGGGCTATTTTAGGTGAGAGTGCACTTTTCAAATACGAGTAAACCGATCCCAGAATAGCTGATCTGGTACATCTGGTTTGTGTCGTGATAAGGTTGTGATGACTCTCTTCCTCTGAATGGAAGAAGCAGGTGTACGAGGCCCAGATTTAAACCCTAATCTATAAATGTACTTGTAACATATAGTGCTTTAAACTGCAACATAAACCATAAAATTAGGACACAGTGACTCATGATGGTATCACATTTCCTGAGACGTGAGCGTTAGTTCAGACTGGGACAATGCAGATGGTTCGATATTTATTCAAATATCTGAGGCAGACTGGGAGGTGAGGTTTGAAATATTAGTCATAATGTGTGCAATCCCTACAGTCACAGATGTGAAATCATATTATGATGAAGTATTTACAGCTCACTGGGGACAGGTCTTAGAAAAGCTGCACTTAAATGTATCTGAGCCCTAGATAGTTTCTATTGCCAGACAAGCCAGAATTAATATAAAAATACTATTAATGGTTTTATTTCATGTTCAATTAAAGTTTGTGTTTGGTAATATGATTCATTCGATGTTCTAAAAGATAGGCAACAATCTTGACAATGACAATTTTAGTCTCTAAAAATGCTTCCATATACTGTATATGAGAATGATTTATTGTGCGTATTTCATAAACCTACTCAATTCCCAACCTCTCGTTATGAGAATTTAGTATGGCACGGGGCAAAGATACACAACAAAGTATACTCGGGAGATTAAGCAAATTTCTACCAAAATATGAGGGATCAGAATTAAGTCAGGAGCATGGGGAGCAATTTCACACACTGTGGAATACCAGGGCGGCCCCATTCTGAACAGAAATATCCATTGAGGGAGATGGACTAGGGCCTATAACAAATCACATCATAACAGGATGACGTCTATTGTCCTCTTGCTGGAGAAGCAAAAGCAGAGCCAGGAACATGTAGTTCCCATCCAGCGGTTCAGCGGGTCTCCTCAACGTCTCTCCATGAGTACAGTGTAAATCTACCACACCACTGTGTAGTGAGTGATGTTCAAGGTCTCAGGACCCCGAGGGGGTCTTCGAGAGGAGTCCGGGGCCCCAGCTGCAGCAGGTCTTTTCACCGCTGGCCCCAGACTCGATTATTAAGCCCCGTGGAGCTGGAGCTGAGACTGAGGTCATGTGTGTGTGTGTGTGTGTGTGTGTGTCTCTGGGCTCCCAGCGGTGAGACCCTGACCCCCTCAGCGCTAGGGCTGGATTGATGAGGTTAAAGAGGCGAGTCCGTTCCCTTGCCACTCCTATGTGATTACAGCTGGCCGGCGTGAGGGAGGAAAGGAGCGATGGAGGGATGGGTGATGGAAGAGAGGGAGCTGCATCTTGGATTCCAGACGCACTCCCTGGGATGGGACCTCCAAGGCTCTTTTCCTTTCCCCATATCTCTTTCTATCTCTTTCTCGCTCCCTCTCTCCTCACCCTCGGTCTCCACTGACCTGAGGCCAGATGTGGAACAATATTACTAATATCCACAATGGATCAGCCATTATGTCATGTGGGGCCTCTTTCACAAGGTGCATTCTCGCTGAGGGCTAATGTGAAAATTAACCCCGCCGCAGTCGGGCTTTCAGTCTTGGGCCCGGCGCAAAAGAATCCGCCGCAAAAGAGATGAAGCAATCAGCCCCAGTATATCTGCAAGGCAAACCGGGTTACCATAATAACATTAAAACAGATTAGCGTGACAAGTCCCAGTGCGCAGGCTGATAGCCCCACATGCTAGCCCTGCTGGGTTGAGAGGTGAAGCCCGGTTCACCGGCGACTCTAGGGGACACAGATCGGCAGAGTAGGGAGAGGATCTGCTGAGCCGCAGTCCTACGCAGGCTCCTGACTGTACGGTTTGAGTGATCGCGACAGAGGAGAGGCGCAATAGACACGGGGGAGAAAAGAGAGCATAATATCATACAAATACTAATGCTACTCCAATGAAAAAGAAAAACTTTACGTATTCTCAATGGATACAGCTGAAATGAGTTTATCCTCGGACAGGAAGGGAGCTAATGTGTGTGATGCCTGTGTATGTGTGTGCTGGCAGCCGAAAGGCAAAAATATCAGGCATGCAGAATTAATTTAAAAACATAAAATCAAGATTCCGATACGGACTACTGCAATTTCCAAATCACAAGAGGCAGCAAAATTTTATCGGAGGGAAAATGTTTTAGCCATTTTCTCTAAATAAGGTACTTTGACGCCGTTTAGAAATCCTTGGCTTACAAATCAAGTTTGCATGTTGAGAAAACCCCACCGCACTCACACACACACTCACTCACACACACACACTCACACATGCACACTCACGACACGTGAGCGCCTGCATGCGAGCACGCATAAACACATTCAAAAATTGCAATAATCATAAATAAATCCACTTTAAAAGCTTCCAATTTGCTTCTTTGTCAGCGTTGCACAACCCTAAGGAATGGGGACACGGGCGAACTAGGCAACAGTGTGGGCATTTTGGGCAGCCTCTCGTGCCAGGCTGCCATTACAGCGCGCCACTTCTTTCGGGTTGCTGTGTAAAGCACAGCATTCCTGGGGTGTCCCAGGTCAGGCCCCTTTAATGAGTGGCGGACCAGGGGCCTCGGGCCAGCGCCAGGACAAGCCCTTGCTGCTCCAAGGCAAACAAACTGAGGCCCGTTTAACCAAACACATTGTTCTGGGGCAGACGAGAGGAGTGCAAGCGCTGGGGCAATATTTGCGCCGCTGATACGGAAATAAAACCTCAGAAGGTTTACATACCTCCCTTTGTGGGACACTGTTTGGGAAATAGTATTTGTGTTGGAAGCAGTGTGCATGGGAAGGTTTTGTAACACAGGGCTGACATTATGTCTTACGGGAGAAGGAAGGAATCATGACTAAGCACATTCTGGGGACGGAGGTTGGACGATCAGCATTTCTGGCTGGTTCGTGTTTTACTTGTCGCCGTACCTGCGGAGACGCCACAAACTGGCCAGGTTGTGACACGGGAGCGAGGATTTCCGGCTGTCCCTCGAGCCACGAAATCTTCAAGGGGTTTCCAGTGAGTCCGCTCTCGTTCTTAAATGCCAGTTCCTGAAGAAACAAATCAATTGGTGAGCGGATCTGGTGACAGAGTGGTTTTTCTACCACTGTAAACGCAGTGCACAATTAGCTCGTTCTCCTTGTGATTTATATAAAGTTTTGTTATGTCTTTCACCCGGGTCTTTGTGTGGGGTGGGTGGCATAACATCTGTGAAATAAAACACACATGCAAACAAGGGGAGGGTGAACTTTAGCTGGCCCAAAGCCCCCCGAGCAGCGCTTGGTCCCAGAGATGTGCTGGGGGAGACCGCAGACCCTCAGCCGGGATCCCGGCGGAACGGCAGACATGTTCTCTGGAGAGGAACCAGACGTCGTGGTGAGGGAACCACAACAAAACGGCACACCATCACAACAAAGGGCCCGAGGACACAGACACTGGGGAACAATGAGGCGGCTCAAGCCCTTCCGTCCGATGGTTTCCATCAGCACACATGAAGTTCTACAAGATGTCTAAAACAACATGGTTTTGGTTCCCGGGGCTGGAGAGTCTGTGACACGCGTCATTCTTAGTAATAATCAAACTTGGTAGGATCTTCTTCGATGTCAACGCTGTGAGTAAGTAAACAAATGCGTGCTTTGAAAATGATTTTCATTATGGACGTAAAGAACAGAATGAGGACATTGACTGGGTAAGTTAGGTACTTACAGCTGCTCTGACAGTTGCAAATTCAACCACAGCACTTCCTTTCTTCTTACTCGACACAAGCACATTCAAAACATCCCCGTACTGGAGGTAGAAAACAGGAGAAAAAGAGAAAGGATAGAGAGTGCAGGGAGAGATGCAGGACATTCAAATTAGTGTTTCCTGTAACAGGACAAACCATAACCACGGAAATGCAAAACAAATGCAGACTCAAGAACTCAAAACACTGGTGGATACGACAGAGGTTTGGGGGAAAAA
This sequence comes from Polymixia japonica, assembly GCA_900302305.1. Lineage (NCBI taxonomy): Eukaryota > Metazoa > Chordata > Actinopteri > Polymixiiformes > Polymixiidae > Polymixia > Polymixia japonica. Next base: position 6,994 of record OMKK01056495.1, on the reverse strand, counting down.
AAAGGCAATATCCAATATGTGTTCGGTTAATAAAATGACATTTCTAATGAAAGGGCCCTCATGTCCCTGTATGCGTCAGTGACATTGCAAGGAACATTTAAGTAACATTATGTGCAATAAATGAGATCTCTGTGACTTCTCAAAAGAGGCAAGTCGGATAGATCAACAACAGCAATGCTGGATACGATCACTTTAGCTTTTCCTTTTGTGACAAAAACCTCCAATAAACCATGTTCTGGTGTGGAGGCTAAAGTTAGCTTGGGCACTCATCCAATTCCCTGCCACTAAAACTAAGCACCGAGGTGAAGGGTTGGACGGAGGGAGGGAGGCAGGGGAGGAGGGGCTCAGCCAAGGTCTCTTACTGACCTCTGCCCAAGAAGATGCAAAGAGGAGGAGGAAGGCCAGGGACAGTCCTTGGCTTGAGAGGATAAAGGCTGAGTCATATTTAGGGCGAAGGGCTTTTGGCCCCTAGTGGAGTTCTTTGGGGTTCATCTCTGCAGCGGAGGGGCCTATGTCACCTAAAACAGAGGTCTTCTGTTGTTGAGCTCTACCACAACCCAGAGCACAGTCTCAGGAGCACAGAGGAGCAAGGAGGAGGCCTCTGAGAATCCTTTCCCGGGAAATCTAGCTTTCTGGGAAGGGGAGAGGCGAGGAATGCTAATGGATGCTGAGGACACTGTAGCGCGGGCCAACAGTGACAAAGGAGAGTCTCTAAAGGGCCCTATTTCATAAAATCTAAATATCTTAATATGTCTCCTTTTCCCTTAAGAGGAGACGTAATATTTTGAGAGGCCAAAGTACACAAATACACGTACAAATACACACACACACACACATTTTCCCACACAGGGGTGGCTATTTCCACTGTCTCTCTCCTAGCATTACCTGCCACTCACTGGAGCTTCCCATCTCAAACAGCATTGTTCCCCCCCCCAATGTCACTCTGTTTGCTTAAGAATTAAAAAAAAAAAGCAACGCTCTTATTTTTCCACAGCCTTCGCTCTGACCCTAACCTTCCTTGACGGGGACCATATTGATCGAGTGCGTGCAAAGGAGAAATTGAGACGCCTCTTTTCTCGGCAGCTTGACGTCAGTGACACTTGCCCTATCCTCGTGCTGGGGCCAACCCACGCCCCCACCAGAAGCCCCTGCGGTGGATCACAGCACAAGGTGGTACTCGGTTGCATGAGAAGAGCCCATTTGCTAGCGACTCCCTTGGCACCGTTAAACTTGCCTGGTAACGGGGGCACTAACAATGGCGTGCGTGGCTTTAAAAGGGCACTTCAACATGGCCCTCAGCACTTTCGCTGCAACAAAACTTAATGGGCCTTGTTTAAGGGGGAAGAAAATAAAAACCCATCTACAGCGCTGATGTCATGCGGACCTCAAACACGGCCGGACTCTGCAGGCAGGTTTTTGTCACGGAGGAGATCTCTCTCGGGTCTGGGAGAGACGGAGCGAGGGACGGGACGTCGCGGCGCTGTTGTTGTCTATTGTTTGCAGATGACGAGTGTGAAGTGAAGTGTGTTGTCGTGTTTTTCGCATCATGTATTGGCGACCCTAGTAGCCCCGTGGCAGTGAACATTTGACCGTCGGGATGCTCACCTTATGCAGAAGTCTGGAGAGAACGTCTTGAGAGTAGCCCCCGTTCGTGTCGTCGGCTTTACTACACTTCCACTTCAGCTGGGAGGAGGAGAGAGAAAGAAAGTAAATATCGGTCAATATGACTTATAGGATTGAAGCCATTCACACACACAATTGCCCTTTTTAACGGTAATTTCTAACCAGTGGGTGGGCACGACTGATTGATGCGAGCTAAGATGAGGAGACAAAGCGTGCTGGCATGCAGCACACAGATTACCGTAGCATCGGCCCCTGTTTGTCTGGACAGAAACCGGAGCTCAGGGGGAAGGCATTGTTAAGCTCTTGGAGCATCACCACGGCACCACCTGTGAGACCTGCAGTCAATTTCCATTTCGCCAGATGTGGCGGGTTCTAGAATGAGCCAAAATGGAGTCCAGGACCAGAGACTCCACGGTGACTCACTTGCTTAACTGTAACCCCGCAGAATAGAGCATATCACCAGCCACTTTAATGGTCCAAATAATCCGAACCGTAATTGATGCCAAGGAGATGTGCTCTGAGGTGGTCATGGATAGAGGCAGGTCATCAAGAAGAAACATTTGTAAAGCCAATACTTAATCAGGCAATTCTGTATAGAAATAAAGCCTCAAGGAACAATACTGACACAAGGCAGCAAAAGTATTACACAGTTTATTTTTTAGGAGTATTGAATTCTCATACTCCTTAAGTAAGACATTGCACAACATCTTATACACAGGGTAACAGGGTCAAGCCCTTATCACACTAACTATTTAGAACAGTATTATAAATGGCCGGTACTGAGAGCTGATTCAGCCCCAGCATTCTGTTCAGTGTCAGAGAAACAGGATTTCTGGGAATTTCCCTGTCTACATAGGCTCTTTTACCAATAATTAGCTGGAAATGTACATTCTCCTTCCAAGAGCGCTCTCCTCTACCCAATGATAACCTTCTTGCCAGTTAATCTTCTTATGAGGCGTAGAAGCGTTTGGGGGATAGCCACGATTTCAGCCCACACTAACAAGTTGCTGAACGAGTTATCTTGCTACTACTCTAAACAACTCAACAGAGGTTGGAGATTTTTGGCAAGAACGAATATGACCCTTTCGTTCATTTAGTACTTACAGGCCTGGCTAACGCCACAAGTCAGATGAGATTTCAGAAGAAACTGTCTGACATGAAAAATCAATACGTGGTCTGATATACTGTATATAAAGACTCCAATTCCCTGGAGGAAACCCAATGACTTCAAATGTATGAAGCTGGTTAATAATATTGCTAAAGACCACCAATCTAATATTCCAAGAATGGTTTATCAAAAATTAGGTCTACCCTGGGTAACATCTAAAACACTAGATAGTTTTGACTCAAAGTGAAAAGATAAAGACCAATGTAATTAACAAAATTAATCCTGCTAAACAAGGAAAGCCAAAGAAACAACACAAATCTGAGGCTAGATTAAAGATAACTGGAAACACGTCAAGTTCAGCTGTAATTCAGGTGTAATCAATGTACCAGTACTGCATCACCAGCAGTCTTGAAAACAAGACATTATTAAGTCTGAGACTGACACTACTACATTTTTTCCAGCAGTCAAGACACAACAGCCCCTGAGATCAATCTCTACAATAATGTCTCCGTGTACGTGAACATGACATGTAATATCATCTGACTTAAGGCTGCTGTTTGTTTTTCTAACTGAACACACAAACGTTAAGGGAATACACCGCTGCACTAGATGGCTATCAAATTTTAAAACCAGATTAAATATCTAAACACATTAGCTAACATCCCCAGTGTCCATTAATATGTGCAAGCTGGGCGGTTTCCAGGAGGAAATATAATAAGCCCTCTCTTCGCATAGTTACAAGTCTCCTGGCGATGGCGGGCCTACGCTGCAGGAATGGGCGTTTAGAGCAGCCTACGTGCTCAGTGGTGGGACAGTGTATGTGGTCTCTAAATAATGCATCAAAATGGCTTCTAAAAATGGCTTCTATGAAAATCCTCTCCTATACGAAATACTTTGGAGATTCGTCCTGTGTGTCTACTCAGATGGGATGGTCCTCCTGAGCATGTTGGAAGACTCTCCACCTCCACACCCGTTGCCTCCTCCGCCTCCCTCTTTGGCTCTCGGAGAATCTCAACCGTCACCCTGAGACGTCTCGTCCCGGCCCCTTGCCATGACTATAAGCCCGTGGTAGAAATACTCACTTTTAATTTGGGGGTCACGTTGCTCTTGGAACATCTTTCCACTCCTGAGGCTGAGAGACGAAGCAAAGCGGAGAGAGATGAGACGGAGGGCAAGGAAGACAAAGAAAGAATTGTTCAGGCACCAAATATGACCCTGGAGACGTGTGGTCGGGGACAGGGTTCCGTTTGTCTAAGCAGTAAACGGACCGCGCTGTAGTCTCATCCAGAAGTGAAACAAGGTTTTGCCCTTCAACCCCCTTCACCAGATCGGCTCTCGCTACAATCTCAGCATCCGCTGAGTGTTTGTCGGGCAGAGGGTCAGAGAGGCCCGATCGCGTGCGAATAGGTAGATGGGACTCTGTGAAGACATGCTGACTGTGCGTGAGTTACTGTGTGGCCGCAGAAAGGAGTCTATCACGGGCCAAGACCCTGTGCTGTACCTAAACTCCCATAGCCCTACTTTACTAGAGTCTTTCAGTGCATTTACACATAGCTTCAGGATGGAGACGACCAGACTGTGATGCTAATATGTTATAAAGAGGCTGGAAGTTTGATGGACAACTGTGACATTTAGCATGTTTGACCTATGCAGCCAAGAAACTAAAGTAGACCTCTTCAAACAGTGTTTTCTTACAGTCCACTAAATTCCAAAGAAACATCAATTTGTGAATTCTTGATATTTTTGTTATTGTTTTTATGTGAATAATATTTGGTCAACCACAGGCTGCCTGTTGTCTGGTGTGGTTTGCTGGACAGGCTTGGAACTGAAAGTGTGATTAATAGTATAGGGGTTAGGAGCCCAGTGAGGATTTAAGGGGTAGTGACCGGACTGAACTAGATAAGACTGGATTTACTTAGAATGGGCTGGACTGTATTGGACTAGGCTGTAGGACTAGCATGGTACCAGTACCTGTCTGCGTGTTGTCTGTTGTGCACTGCTGCTGTGTTTCTCTCTCCCTCTGAATCTGTTCTCTGATGAGCCTCTGTTCTTCCTGAAGCTGTCGGGAACCCTCTTCTCTCAAACGGGCAATCTGTTGGGACACACGCACGCACACACACACACACATGCATGAACACACAGAGTGACTTATACGAAGATACAGACCAGTCGCGTTAAAATGACAAGGAAATGTGCGCGGTGCAACTCGACGCGAGAGAGAGAGCTGCATCGCTCTCCCGTTCTAGTGCATTCCGAACCGTCGGGGGTGCAGCGGAAGACAGGTAAACACGACAGGGTGCCCCCCTGGAGAGAGCGCAACTCGCCTCATCTCATCAACTCTGGCAACAATGCCTCACAATGAGACAGAAAATGGAACAGTGCCACCTTCTGGTAACGTATCCTTTCCCAGCAATTCCAAAACGCACATGGCCCCATAATTGCATGCTTTAAGCACGTTGAGCGCGAGCCATGACTCACCTCGGATGCACGCAAACCTTTTTTATTTATCATTGGCCTTACGAACAAAGTGCATCAAGTCATGCAATATCACCTAATGGGCTTACTGATAATTGTGATACGGCAGTGGAAAAAAAGGCCTTTGTTCCTGGCCCAAGTCTTTGGAGGAGTTCAAGTCAATCACAAGGGAGTATTTGACGAATAGCACAATAAATGCACCTGGGTGTGCTTCATTATTTCCTGGAGTACAGTGGACTACCTTGTTCCCAGCACATGGCCGAGGTCTGTAGTTATAATGACTTTCTTTCTGGGTTTCTTTATCTCAACCGAGACATTCTGCCGTGCGAGGATTTTGTCTCTGATTTGGTCCTTATTGAGTTTCCTACCTCTTCTTCTAGAGTTCTAGTGATTTTCACCTCCTCCTGACTCTGGGCTTCAGCTTGTCGCTCCCGGGCCTCCAAGTCTGTACGCACACACGCAGACACACGCGCGCGCACACACACACACACACACACACACACACACACACGCACAGGTATAGACGACACAGTCAATAGACAACAACAAGTCCACATACATCACCCATTTATTTCTTACATTTCTTAACACTGTGGAGACATCCCGTCATCTCTGGAGATATGTATGCTAACTTTTTAACTTTTTAATCTAGTTTCCTTTGTATACTTGTAAGTGAAAGACGAAAGATCATTTTCATTGCATCGAACAGATTATTTCCAGCAGTGTTTCTAACTTTGTTTCTAACTCTTTACATCTCACAAAGTGACGTGCGCTTTTGTGGCATATTTTGTACCATGCCACACCATACCAGAGTTACAATTATAGTTATTGATTTTTTTTTGTTTGTTTTACCTTGTTTTATTTCGTATTACTGTATTACTCATGTTGCTCACTTCTGCACTGTAGCAAAGAAAAATATTCTCATCAATTGTTTTTGCCACGGTGAACTGATAATATTTCTAACAATAAAAAACAAACTCTAAAAATAGATCTTTTGCAGTACCAAACCAATATGTATTACTGAAGAACTCTGCTCTGGACGCTTTGAGATTTGATTTACGTCTCACCTAACTTAATCTTCTTCCTCTTGTCATCTAATTTCCGGGTCCTTTCCTCTGCTTGTTTCTTGGCAGCGCAGACCTTGTCATAGGCGGCCTGTGAAGAGTATGGGCCGCCAGGATTAATATTTTCTGTGTGTCAATACGTACGTATAACCGGCTGAACGAGGTGCTTGGACTTACCCTGGCAGCAGCGTCAGTCAGCACCTCTAGAGCCTGGGACAGCTGGTGGAAAAGCTCAGCTAGAAGGAAGAGACCCGATGGGAAGATGGATCAAGACCCGTATTACAGTCATAATGCACACAGAGAACAGAGGCAGGTGGGATTTCAAGTCAAGGCAAGTTTATTTGTAAAGCCTTTAATCGCATTACAGTCTCAAAGGGCTAAGCCCGCAATTAAAAGAGGAATCAAACGACATCCCCTGAACTTAACCCTTGATCGGACAAGGAAAAACTCCCAGAAAAACTTTAGCTGGAGAAAAAATGGCAGAAACATTGGGAAAGGTTACAAAAGGGCTGGTCCCCCATCCAGGATGGTCGGGTTTTTTCAGGTTATTGCATAGAGGAGAATGATTTTTTTCAGGGAGCAGAGGAATACATCAGCTTTAAAATGAAAGCACGGTTAACATTGCACGGACGAAGCCACGGTGATGACGCCTTACCCACAAAGGAAGGCAAAGGCTGGGGGGTGAAAGCAGAGAGAGGGACAGACACAGAGAACAGGGAGCTGA
>OMKK01056493.1:0-10605 GCA_900302305.1 Polymixia japonica | reverse complement strand
TAGCAGAGGGGTTAAGCAATTAAGGGTCTGAGCCAGGGAAAATGAAATTGGCAAAAATGTTGTTGTTTTTTTTTAATGACTGGAGTCAATTTATTTTACAAACTCTAAGATGTGTTGAAGACAGCAGATGTAAAGTATTTAGTGTTATGGAATCACTTTTCGTCAGAGCACCAGGGATTGTCTGATCAGAAAAAGCAATGAAATTTCTTTTAAACCACTGTGAGGTAAAAAAATTCTGAAATGTTAGAACAAAATATTTCAAGTCTCACACGATCATCCCTCGCAGACTTAACGTAATAATAAAAGTTGTGCAATTGAGTAGGAAGTAGACTGTGTAACTCATCCTAGTGGCAAATTTAAAAAACAAAAACAAAAAAAAACAACAGTTTGAATCCACAGACAGAAAGTAAGTGTTCATATCGATGACACATAGTACAATTGAGGCCTAAAAGGACAAATAGGAATGGCATCAAATTTAAACCCTGGCCTCAATGATAAAATGGTCCATGTTTCACTTAAAAACGCTTTAGAGATGAGAATCACCAGTGCAAATATAAGCTTACTGTGTGGCACAAGGTGTAGTTCTGGGATGCCAGCACGCTACCAGGTCTGAACTTGACTTACAAGCCCAACCCAAGTAGGCAGGCTGGTCATATGGATTTGGGGTCCTCCAAGATCAAATTAATACCTTCCCTATTCAATCCTTGGCTCTGACCCTTTCCTTTCTCTGTTAAAATTTTGCACAGCTGTTTATATCATACACATCAAACTCTACAATGAAAGGGAGGTCGTAACGTCTCGGGGATAGCATATGCCTAAATTAACACACCATCCATGTATTACACTCTGTTAAGTGGTCAGAGTAAGAGAGAGAGACAGTACATTAATTATTTGGAGTGTCAGCACATAAAAAGTTAAATTGAGCTCTAAATGGTGTATGACGTGCCACCATACTACGCCTGACACACTGTCAGTTGTCATGGTAACCAGGCCAGAAAGTTATGGTCAGGTATGGGCACAAATTAAATGCAAAAGTCTGAGAAATGAATATGTACATTAAGCAGCCATCACTGCCTTTGTTTGCCACTATAAAATACAGCATCTCTCTCTAATTCTCTTGGCCAAACTTTTGCTTTTCTTCTTTCCATTTTTCTCTTTGCTGTCCTCCATTTTTCTTGCCCGGATCTCTCTCATCAGGTCAAAGAACACCTGTTTAAAGACACAAAACAAATCAAATAGTTTCCTATTCCTGGGTGTCGCATACCAGCCCAAGTCAACTTTCAACTTCAAGCCAAGTCAATCGCCATCTTTAGCTGGTCACACTTGCCTTGTCGACGTTGGCACGGGTTTTGGCAGACGTCTCCACGTAGCACACGCCCCACTGCTCGGCACGCGCCTTCGCCTCCTCGGCGCTAACCTGCCGCCTGTCTTCCAAGTCCGACTTGTTACCGACGAGGAGGAAGGGCACGTTCTCGTCCTCCTTCACCCGCAGAATCTGCTCCCTGCGAAAAACAGAAAGTGGGATTCAACTGTGATCAGCCACATCGCTCTTGAGTGTATATAAACCAACCAGCGCTTGCAAAAAGCTTCATGGTTATCCAGAACTCATGAAAGACATCACCCAAATAACCCTGGAGCAGGTAGGGGTTAAGTATCTTGCTCAAGGACACTTCGACAGGTATGACGACACGGGGGATCGAACCCAGCACCTTCTGGTTGGGGGACGACCTTTCTACGCCTAGGCCTCCCTGTCACCCTGAAGACTAGTCTGCGACCACTTTGTTAAGAATACATAAAAAAATTAAAAAAATTCTACTCCACCTGAAGTCTACTGTTGCTGCAAATGACTCCAGTTCTGTAATGGAGAAGACACAGAGGAATCCCTCGCCGCTGCGGAAGTAGTTATCACGGATCGCTGCGTAGTCCTCCTGACCAGCTGTGTCAAGGATGTCAATCTGTACCTCTTCTCCATCCAGCACCACCTTCTTCCTGTAACTGTCTGCTTTGGTGGGTTCATAGTCTTCAACGAACTGGGAGGAAAAGAATGCGATAAAGCAGTCAGGGGTTTAACGGCGAACTGTAGGTAGACAACTTTGGTCAACATGGCCATCCAAGAGGAAAACATGGCACAGCGCAAGGCGTTTCCACCATACAAACGTGTGAATTTGACTTGACTGTAATGTTAGTTAATGAAATGAGAGACGCTCACACACACACACACACACACACACACACACTCACCTCATCATACATAAACTGGAGCGTGAGGGCCGATTTCCCCACTCCTCCACTCCCCACCATAATCACTTTGTGAAGGGCTAGAGAGTTCTGGCCTTTTGGCTTTGCAGCTGCCATGGCTGTACACACCAAGAGCTCCAAGTGTGAGAGGAGGAAGGTTCAAGGAGGAGTTGGAAGAGGAGAGGTGGATTGTGAGGTTAACACAGTAAAATCAGGCCACGGGCTCCAGCTGCAATGAGGGGCAGAATTAGTACTCCTAGGGAAACAAACAAAGAAGAAATTACAAGATGGGCATCGTCATTCCCAGGCTCTGTATTCCATCTCTGTAGCTGCATTGCATCTAAAAGGCATGCCCCCGCAGTAAGTACCATAGCCAAGGGGCACTGTCATAAAAGTAATGTACTTGCTTACATTCTTGCAAACCTATTGTGATAATGACTTTGGCAACACTGGGTTTTAGGCTTTCTACAGAACCTGGGAATTGTTTTTTTTATCATTTCCTTTCTCCACTGCATTTGATGTATCTGCTAAAATGAATCTGGTATTTCCATACTGAACAAAATGAAAGGAGGAAGCAGATCACTGGGGCCAATTCTGTAGCAATGGCAGTTGGGCTTTCTTTACGTTTTGCATTTACAATGTGTGATCAAAACGATTTTCACAGCAATAGCGTATATTACTGAAAACCCTGTATTCATGGTATCTTTTAAGCTAATGAAGCCAGTTCAGTGGCGTATGGATTGGCATGTTTTGATATACTTGACAAACTAGCTAAATTCCAATCAGCGGGTAGAATCCTATGAAAGACATTTTGCAGGCCACTGTAACATAAGACTGCTTTCCATTGTTGTTTTTTTGTTGGGAATGAAATTATGTTCATACTTGGTGCAAGAGCTGCTGAATGGTCAGTTTACCTAAAAAATATTGAACTGTCCAAGGCTAAAGAAATAGCATATTAATCCAAAGAGATAGTAATGCTATCCTAGCATATTACAGGCCTACATAAAAGCTATGTGGAATAGGGGTGACACCAATGGGAATATAGCCAATATGCCATCATGATACAATGTAACAATATCCACTGCAAATCAATATTACAGTTTTGTGCCAACTCACTGCCCTAAACCATTCACATTAATGAAGGAAGTAGCCCAACTCAAAATGTGTTCTTCATAGGAAACTTTTTTTAAAAGATTTTGATATCATCAACCGACTATTACGTTCAAATCAAACTATACAATGGGTTGAGAATTACACAACTACATACTGAGAAGCCTGCATTTATTCAACCTTTAACGTAACGTTAGCCGGCTTTGCTGTGGTTATGCAAATTAAAAAAATAGTTGCAGGGGAGTGCACCCATGTTCTCATTTTACAATACTGCTGATTGTCAATGACAGATGTATCTATCTAGATTATCTCAACTAAAGTTGTTTAAGCCACTGGGACGTCTTAATAAACAACTCTCAAGAAAATAGAGAGCCAGAAATAAGAGACATTACAGGCGCTGCTCAAACAAAAATCAACGTCAAGTGTAACATCAAAATAATCGGTTTCATCAACCAGTAAGGCGGTGAAATTGGCTATTTTAGCTACACAGACACGACAAGAGCATAACAACACTTGATCTATTTCAGATGGCCTCAGACGTTTTGACATTTCTACCAATAATATCCCGACAGACGACTGAATAGTGACGCGACAGACCAACATGATTAAAGTACAATGCGCTAATAATCACGTCAATAATCACGTCAACTTAATAACAGCTAGTTAGCTGGTGACGTAACAGCGGGAGTAACTACCACCCTGGCGTCATAACTAACCAACTGTCTAGCTAGGTTAGCTAACTAAGCGAAAAAAAAACCCACCCATGGCCTCAGTCTTTATAAAAGACAATTCCTGGGAAAAAAAAAACCTGTCGACAACCGCTTCGTCGGTCGTGTCTAACTCAGCAGCCGGTCTGCCCTCAGTTATGCTAGCTAGTTAGCCTAGAACGGCCACAACTAAAGGGAGAGCAGCTAGCTGGCGTTAAAACCTGCAGCTTTTAACCACAACTAGAACCGGGAAAACAGATCTAACGTGACCGGCGACAAGCCACGCTTTAACGGGTTAACGTTTACCACCCGTTGTAATGAAAACACACAAACGCGAATCGCAACGTTAAAAAAGCGGAATGAACGCCTACCTTTGGCAACCGCGTTGGATGTAGGCTGGGTTATTGTGAGGGGGAGAATTGAAAAAAGACTTCCAGGCTAGCTACTTGTTAGCTCATACTGTAGCTAGCTTCCCCCGGCTAACTCCAGAGACAGAGCTAGACTGCATGTCCTGTGGGCTCGGCTCCAACTGATTGAGGTGACAACGCCCGCCCACTCGGGAGAGGCTGACAAAATTACATTTTCCAACATTGTAATCTACTTTTTTTTCTTGCTACTTGGAACATTTCATTTTCATGTTTTGTGATTATTTGATTTTTTTTTTTGGTTATGACAGTCTGTTTATGCTTCACAAGGGTAATTGATGATGATGATGATGATGATGATGATGATGATGATGATGATGATGATGATAATTGATTAATTGATCCACCCCGGATATACAAGTTAAATGTTGTCACGCTTGCATAGTGGCGTGTCTGTGCGAGAACAAAATGGAAATTCAGAAGCCAGGTAATGTTGGCCTAGATATTTTGACACCGTAGTACAAAAATAAACGTGATATTTAATGTGGATTTGGATAGACTACCAACAGTTTGATTAAGAAATACAATTATTCACGTATATTTTGTGAAACGGACCCATTACACATTCTGTATAGGTTATTTGCAATGAAATGCAATTGTCCTACTTAATTTCAGCTATATATCTTAAAGTTACAATAAAATTGGCTACTAGGACTATAAGGCTGGCTAGTCAATTGTTTAAAACTATTAAAGTTTAAACCCTTTTGTGCATTAGGGATGAAGACCAATTCCATAATTTCTGGCCTGCACCTGAAATTTGGAGAAAAGACATGGAATGACACTTTCCAGCTTGTCCGTAGATGCATGGTAAAGCAAACCCCAGTAAAATGATAACTCCCTTGGCAGCTGATGTAATTTCTTTCCCAATAAATTCCCAACGTAACCAATATTTTCCAGATGTTGCCCCATACAACATCCAAATTGCTACATCTACTTGTTTCCTCATCTTTTCACTCGGTAATATTATCCCCAGTTTTGCCCCTATTCAATTATCACAAACTACTTAACCCCCTTAAAACCAAGGTGAAAATTGAAAAAAATCATCCAAAATACCCTTGTATGTCTTATTTGTTGTGAAGCGAGTCATATTTGCATGAATAATAGTTACCGGAAGGACTAATTTCTGGTTGGTGTTTTTGCTGTGATGTGGTGTGAATGAGGAAACTGGTGTGGCAATGCATTAAGAATGAGGTCATTGTTATTATCCTGGAACACTTTGTCTCTGTCCCATAAGCACTACTTAAAGACCATTGTCTTTACTCAAATGCATTTCTCATAAGACACATGGTTTTATGACGGATAATTAAAATAAAATTGCTTCACCACCCACATCTACATTACTCATGTTGACTTTAGAGCCTTTTTGTTTTCTTTTTCTTTTGTTTGATTTTGTTGTGTTTTGAAAGACATTGCCTTCAAATTGTTTCAACTGTGTGTTTGCTTTTAAGATATTTAAATGCACAGGATGCACACTCCACCAAAAGAAGTTCTCCATTGCCACCTGGGCCTAGGTTGGAGGATACCAAACCAAGTGTAGCAATGCATTCCTGTTTGTTTTATGTTTTGAATGCAGTAGATAGACTGTAAACTATGCAGCATAAAACTATGACTCCTAGCCCTGCTTTACTGAGCTGTCCATTCCAAGGCTGGTTCTGGGGCTATGTGGTTTGGAGAGGGTGGCTTAGTCTTGATTTGTCATGGGTGGGGAAAGCAGGGGAGATAATACTTTGGCTTAATAGGAAGTTGAGCTTGGCAGTGGTTAGTCTCTAGGTTCTGGTGGAGGAAGTGGGGAACTAGGCAGTCTGTAGTTATGTGGGGTCCAAGGGGATATAAGGCAGCTGAGGCCAGGTCATGCAGTCATCTGCCAACAGTGTTCTTTTGTAGGACTGGGTTTCTCAAACCTTAAGTAGTGAAAGCAGGGGTCTGAGGTTTCCTTGGGGTGCTTGCAGTCCACAAACATAATGTAATGGGATGGGCCAGGAGGGCCTCTCGACTTGTGTATAGAGGACGCCTATACACAAGTCGGTCATCTTTATACAACTAGTTCATTCTTTATATTCTCATAGGAGAAATCCAGAGATGGCTCTAAACCATGTGATCCATTGGTTAGATGCCTGGAAAGGCTCCATAGAGCTTTGACTGGTAGGAAGCAATATTTGATCATGTTATTTTATTATCCTATTCTCTTAATGATATCCGGATATCTGTAAATTAATTAAAATCTGTTTTAGTGACTACACTGAACGCCACAATGTCTCGTCTGGAAATGATAGCTAAACAAAGAGGGTAAGGAATTGACTGTCACTGCTGTTTGTTTCCACCTTCTCATCTTTCTGTCAATGCCTGTAATAATTGACGCTGGACCGCCTTTCATTTGCTGGATGTCTTTATTACACAAATCGACATATTTTATAGTAGAACATTTTCACTTTTTAACAGTCTTACCACATATGAGCACATGCACACCCAACCAGGAATTTTGCCTGCCTCTGGTATCCGTAGTGATGTCACCGACTTGCTTCACAGGATGGGCTTTCACTACACCGATGCCACGTGCTACCTGACCTCCGACCTGTTCTACCTGGAGGTTGTGTTGCTGCCAGGGGGCGGGGTGGAGGAGGTCAAGGTGGCCCCACACGGGGAGGCACCTGTGGTGAGAAGGCTAGTCTGTGTTCTAACGAGTCCTTCATTTCTCCTGTCATGACTCCAAACTGACAAAATGAAACTGTTTTGCAGTCTAGCGAGTCGTTTCTTCAGCTGCTGAGGTAAGAGGTAGCAGCATGGTAAATTTATATTTTGACATTTTTATTTTGTAAAATTACAGTGCTGTTTAATATACAGAATTCTATCTTGTTTTGTGTTGATTCCGGCTTTTTGGTTGTTGCACAGGTCAAAAAACTTCGAAGCGTTCTCGATGAAGTTGGAGGGCCTCGCTACGCAATACAACATTCCAGGAGACAAGTGCTGCCTCTTAAACTTTGCTTGCCTTCAATGTCTTTGACCTATTATAACCATATGGCTAACTCTGTCTCTTTTTTTCAGTGAAATCAAAATAAAATTGTTCACATCCCTACAGTCCCTGGGAAAAGATTTGCAGAAAATATCGCATTTGCCAAGGTGAGTAAATTAAGATTAGCAGGCCTGTAATGTGCTGCACAGATTTGAACTCACACCATTTCCTTTCCTGTTTAAGGGCACTAAAGGAGTATGACCCCCAAGTGGACAAGATTCTCAATGGCAGGATTGGATGTCTAATAGCAGGAAAAGAAGGTTCATAAGAAGAAAAATGTGTACGTTTTGTCTTCGACTGTTTTCTTTCAAAGGCAACCTAAAATTAAAAACTATTTTTATTTTATTTCAGATTGCCCACTGACTATCCAGTTCTACATCAGCTCCTCTGACGTGCTGAAAAGCTCCTATTCAAGTAAGGCCTTAAGTCTCTTAAACAAGCATCAACATTTTCATTTAATACACCGAGGGCCAGTTTCACAAATGCAGACCAAGTCTGCTCCACTACTGAAATAGTTCTTTAACATATCAATTAAAATATTAAACATTAAAAACAAGGTCTAGGGCTAAACCATGGATCAATGGAAATGCATTAGTGGCTTCCCAGTGGGTTGTACTTTGTGACTGACAATCATATGTATTTGAATGTGCATGTGAAGCTGGCCCCAAGATTTCTAAGCTTTTCCAATTGAAAGTCTCTGGTATTTGAAGAGGTTCCAGAGACGGAGCGAGTTGTCCACGCAGCCCAGGTGACTATTGGGTTCAGTGACGTGACCCACAAGCTTCAGATGGCATCGCTGATCCCGGTACCTCCTCAGCTTGATCCCCAAGGGTAACAGTCTCTCGCCACTGAGGCACAACATGTTACTGCTTAATCAGTCAAGATGATACTATATTCATATTACATTCCATAATGTATTTGTTATATTTTAGTGTTAACATTCTAAGATCGTGTCTCACAGTGATCCAGTGTTCAGTCCATTGAGTGAGATGCCCTGTGAGGATTTACCAGCCTGCTTCCTGCTCAGACTGGAGCCGGCACTACCAATGTTCAGCTCCTTCGCAAACAAGCTCAGTCAAATTACAGGTCTGGCAACCTTTCCACAGTAATGATTTCTACTGTGTATGCACTGTCTGTTTATTTTTTTTTGCTTACAAAGGGGAGTGAAGGGAGGGACGGTTACACCTATGTACATAATAACACACAGGAACAGAACAGCACTACAGTCGTTTTTAACGGTTGACAATGAGCAACTCTAGCGGAGTAGTTAAGTACACTGACACATAGGGCTGGGTAATACATCGGGTTTTCCCCAATATATCGCAATACATTTCAGTTATGATATGAAAACGTGAATATCGAGATGTCAAGATAATTTAAGACATCCACACTAAACATCCTCTCCCTTTCATCCCTCTCCAGTTCCCTGCATGTCAGGATTTCACCCACTTGTAGTCCATGTGTGGTGTGTTGTTCCAGAAATGTACGCATATGTACATGATACAAGATGTTATGTGGATATATAGCATAGAGAAGGAATACAACAATATCGCCTTGTATTGAATATGGCTATTGGCTCCAAACGTACCATGATATGACTTGTCAGCCATATTGCCCAGCCCTAGGCTCTTGAAGGTTATTGTTTATGGAGGGTGGAGTGTTTTTCATTAGGTACCCGGGCTTTCCATCCAGGGATTAGAACAAGGCATGTATTTCATGTCGGATCATATACTCGTCTCTTGTTTCTCTGTATTTTCATAGATGTTACCATACCAGCTGCTGACCTGCAGTGGGCACCCTTTCACAAACTTTTGATGAAAAGTTCACCGGGTACAAAGAATTGTGAAGAGCCATTTGATGAGCAAGATATCATTTTTAAAGTGGTACGTACGTGCAAAGTCAAGTTTCTTGGAAATGCTGTCCTCGACCTTGTCCGCGTTCAGCCGCACGCACGCGCGTACGTAAGACAAGTTATAAAGTTAAGTCCATGACAGTCCCCAGATCTGTGAGACAAAAGGACTACGTTCTCTTTCTGCCTAGTCTCTGCCCGGTGAGATGATTCACAGCTATGTCCTCCCCGGAGCTGGATGGGCGACGCCTGGCCTGGGAGGGACTGTGGTGCGCAGCGTTCCCTTCACCCACCCTGCCCACGTCCCTGCCCTGCTGGAGCTGCTACGACACCAGTGTGCCATCAACACACTCCTGGCCAGCTGTGTCACCTCTCAGTGGGCTAGCCCAGGTAAGTGTCCACGCAATTTTCACGTATTACAAAGTGACAGTTAATCGGGAGATCATCCTGGAAGGGTTTATCTTTTTTTTTTAGAAATTGGAAATATCAGTGCGCAACACTGATCTTTATTAAGCTATTGAGTCATCCTGTCATTAGGGTCGGTCCACGATCTACACTTTGAAGTCCTTCCGCAGTCTGACACCAGCTTTTCTGTGACCTTTCACCAGCCCAACACCGACTCCCTCGCCGTTTGTGAGTATTTGCCAGAGACGGAAGCTTTATTAAGGCTAACATGCGACGCCCACATTTTCTGTTGACCCGATAATGCATTCCTCCCTTCAGTGCTGGTGAACGTTTCCGACTCTCGTCAGCTCACCTGCAGCCTGTTTGCGGCAGGAAAGGGGGATCCCTTTATGGACGCATACATCTCCAGGGTTATGAGGAGGTAGATCGTTTTATAACCTGTGCTTCTATGCCCCCCCCTTCTCGCTCTACCGTTTAGACTGCGGATGTATCATTTCGTTATGTGTGACCTACGGTATTATCAGGAGGTCCCGGATACTTTGGTTCCAGTGGGGTCGGCGAGGCCGAGCCCGTCCCGTCGCAAAGCCGCGTGCGTGAGTGCTGCCGCGCGGAGCTCTATAGCCGCGTCTGCATTCTGCAGGAAGAAAAAACGGGGAATCATCCTGGTCTCGGAATTGGCTTCCTTCCAATTAACAATTCAGACTGTCTTGATTTTTATGACCCAGGTCCATGTCCGTTCCTGTGACCATGCAGGCGTTGTGCGGTAAGCTGGCGGCGATCCCCGCTCGGCTACCTCGTCCTGCGTGCCCCGACGCCACGGAGGCCGGAGAGGGCCGCCAGGCGACCGCCTCCCCCGTCCCC
>OMKK01056492.1:0-11074 GCA_900302305.1 Polymixia japonica | reverse complement strand
CTTTTTTTTTTTTTTTTTTTTTCACCCAGGGAAGCAGTGCGCGCGCGCGTGTGTGTGCGTGCGCGCGCGTGTGTGTGCTCTAGCCCGCTGAGCCCAGGCTGTTAGGTAGGTACACCATGTGCTTGCCGAGCACTGCTGCCGTCTGGCAAAGATATCAACAATTATCATCATCAACGGCCGATTTGCTTAAACGAGACTCCTGTCTGTCTTAACACACTCTTTCAAGCGTTTATTTCTGTGTTGTTGTTTTTTTTTTTCTCCGCTCCCAATTTATGTTTCGGAGCTCGATAGGAAGTCGCGAAATACCGAAGAAAGGCCGAAGAACAAAGCGTGTCGCTTTGGCGTTTAATATGACTTACAGCAGTAGATGCAAAAATAAAAGCAGGAGAGATCGCGTTTACGACTCTAACCGCCTCCCTTACGGCGAGGAACAGAGCATTCTTTACGGGTCTGGAACCTTAAAGACTTGCGTGAAGTTTGTCACCACGGTCGCCCCGGTGCCAGGGAATGAAATAAAAGCATTTCGCCGCATAAAAAATCAAACGGGTGGGCTTTACACTCGCGATAGAACATCAAGCTGAAAGGTATAAGGGAACGTCTGCTCGCCTTTATCACTAATGGGCCCCAAACTGCAGCGCTTAGACTGAATATGAATGTACCTCCGCTGAATTATTAATGTTGTGGTGCGCTTCGTATTCTGGCTGGCACTTCCAGGGGTGATCCACCTCCCACGCGGACGGGAAGCTGTCACCCGTAATTGGAGAAATCACGACAGCGCAGAGTTAAGTGCTCCACAGTCCCTGGGTGAGGAATCTGACGCCCCACACAGCAGCTCCAGAACATTTTTTTTTATTCTTTTTTTTTTTTTTTTGTGTGCCGTGTGTTTTTTTTTCTTTTTCTTTTCTACGGCCTGTACCTCTCTTCCCCCGATGTTTCTTGTTTTTTTTTTGTTTTTTCGGGTGGGGGTTCCGGGGATTTCTGTCATAAAGTTTTATCTGTACCGTTATGAAAGTAAATGTTACCTTGTAGATTATTTCTTAAACTAATTTTCTCTTGTACAGACTTACTTGACTTGCTCATTGACGACTTTCGGCTGCAGGATGCCCTGCTGGTTGGCCTCGCCGGGTATGAAGTAAATCAGAAAGAGAGACGATGTTCTCGTCACGCGTCGACGGGCAGGCTACAGCGGCTTACGCCGTGACCTTTGACCTTTCCCCACCTGCACTTGAACTGCGTGTGATGGGAAAAATATGATAATGATTCGGAAAACACCATTCGCGTTGACTCTGCTGTGAATGTTTCCGACAGAGTGACAACTCTCTGTACAGTGCTTGGATCCTCGGTCCCGTAGAGTACCGAGGGCGCCGTCAAACTGACAGCTCAAAGCAGACGTGGACCCCCGTGTCTCACAGATAGGGGCGAGGTTGTTGGCACAGCAAGGGGGTTTCGGTAGTCCTATTGCCCCCTGAACAAAGGGATCTGTCATTTTCCGTGACAGGGGCGAGACTAGTGCTTTATCCTGGGCCGACCGTGGCATGGGTCCACGGGCAGGTTCTGGCAGGTTCAGCTGAGGATCAGCGACCATTGGTCTGAGAGGCCTGTCTGTCTTCGCCGTGCCAGAGGAAAAGAGTGGCACTGGGAGAGCCGAGGATTGCGATGGAGGTTTGGGGCCCGTGCAGGTCATGTGTAAACCAGTGACAAGGTCAGGAAATGAGGTCCGTCTGGGACCCATCTGAAAACTCTGGGAAGCAGTGCTCTGGAGAAGGGAAGTCGCTGTCGATGCGGTACAGTTTGTCTGAGTGTGGTGAATTCTGAAACTGGGGCAGACATTTTGCTCCGTTCTCTCAAGAGTCCACACTTTTGACAAGAGGGATGCATGAAGTCTATTTTTAGCACCACAAATTGAACTTAATCACTATAATCCATTCCGCGGATTATGATAACACCTATTTATGATAAACGACCTGGAGGAAAAGGTGCTCTTAGGCTACCGGTTGACGATAACAATCCAAGTTCATCTACCGTAGTTTGCACACCATCTTTAGGAACTTTGATGGTTTATCTAGATTCGTCCCCCTTACGTCTCACAGTGGTTCTTTATTTTGGCTTCGCATTGAACTTAATTGTCTATTAGTTTCCCTTACAAATCATTAAAAGATTAAGACGTTTAAAGAAAATGCTCCGCACTGGTAAATTGTAACACAAGCAAATTAACCCCAAATCCAACCATATAATTTTGTTTCCTTTCTAACGTGTAAGAGAAAAGTGCAAATCTGCAGCAGATCTGAAAGACGTGATGTTATGCGCTCTGTGAAATGCAAATTCACCTGACTTTAAAAGGAAATGAGAAAAAGAGAGAGAGAGAGAGAGAAACTGGTGCTACCTCCTGTTAAGTTAATCATCAGAGACATCAAATAAATATAAAAATAAAGATACAACCATACAAGGGACTCAGTGATGTAGACAAACATATTGGCAGTTGGTGGAACATGTTCATAAGAGGTGATTTGTTTCAGTACAGACATTTAGATATATTACAGGTGGGGTAATTAAATATTCGTACTGCTTTTTTAATATCAAAACTACAATAACAGGTACCACATCCTGGCTGGGTATCAATACAGCACAGTCAACTAAATGTCAGTTATATACAGTATCGCCTCTCTTAAATGCTACTGTGAGCAAGATGCTCTGTATCTGTATCAGACATAATGCTAAAACCCTTAATGCGGCGTATTTCATCCAGTGTCAGACACTTTATCTGAAATTAAGAAGGATGAGATAACTTCCATAAAGGGAATAAGAAAATGTAACTCTGAAACATCCGTTGCCCTAGTAAACAAAAAAACCTTGTAGCTCGTAATTTTTGTGTTTTTCAAACCGCTGTTTGAATACGGGGCTCACACGGTCGTTTATCCACTGGGTTTGTTCCGTAACCCACAGGAAAAGGAAAACCTATTCAATACCCATTTTATAATTTTAAAAGTGCACAGGTGTCAACGTGTCAAATTTTGGAGATACAATGTTTTCACAGGACAACGGTGAAATGTGATCTGGCCACTTGAAAATGACTGGAAGAACAGACAGGCTAACAACAGATTTGAAAAACAAATCCGGTTTGCCACCTGTGTGAAGATAACTTATAATACCCCTGGTCCTAAAGAACTCATTTCTATCAGCTGGCTGGCAACCCTCCCCTTGCAATTTAAAATGAGTAATTAAACTTACAGGCCCCTAAGATGATCATATTATCTAATGCATATTTGTTGATAGATTATTGAATTAAAATGGTAGATTTTCCCACCAGGCATACTGCAAATGTTTCCCCCTTAAACAGTACAGCAGAGAGGGAGCATGAGCCATGTTGTTGGCTAGGCTCCTCGAATTACTTTTGAGCAAAATTAAAAAAATTTAAAATCACTCTTTAATGTAATCGAGTACTCAATAGGTGTTAAGTTTTCACTGTGGGGGGGTTAGATAGATAGATAGAGAGAGAGAAACAGATAGAGAGACAGAGAGAGAGAGTCAGTGGGCTATTTCTTTAAATGCAAACACAGAGGAAAATGGTGTTCAAAGGTCCTGTTAATCACAAGCAAGTCCAGCCTTGGCTCTGATTTTAGCTGAAATACTGAGGCGTAGATGATCATTTGAATGCGTAATTGTAGCCAACAGTAGAACAGTGCCAATAATATGATTAGTGCAAGTAACTGTAGAGTTCATTCCATTAAAGCATAATTCCGACCACGGTGAACGTTAAGCCCATTTTCCATCGCGTCCTGTCTCCCTTCTCCTGTGGAGTTTTCACATTGTTATCACAGAAGCAGTTATCATGTGACTTACTCACTCAACTCCAAACAATATAAAAATGACGTGTCTGAGATTGAAACCTACGTGTAGTAACGTAATCCACGAGAGACGTGTGTGTCTGGTGTCGTACAAAGCAGTTGATTTGCGAACCAGTTTTATTCTTCGACTTCACACAAATCAGTAGGATCTACTGATAATAAAAAGCTAGTTTTTTTAGGACACTTTCAATATGTAGGGCACACACAGGTAAAATATAAGACTTCGAGGAAATCCCTTTAGCTATGGCTTACCATAAAAACAACAACAACAGGAATGTCATAAGCAAGAAAGGTCACTCTGGAAAATGGACTTAAAGGAAAATCCTGGAATTATCCTTTAACATTCACCATGGTCGGAGTTATCCTTTAATACCAGAGACTCAGAGAAAAAAATCAAAATGTTCAATTGATCACCGACCGTGAAACGTGAATCGAGTTTATGTAAGGCTGATAAAATAGCAATAGCCAATCCAGAATTCTTCACTGAATTACGGGTTTTTCTATGATGCTTTAGCATCGCCAAGGTCCCATTATCACAAAATAAAAAGGGCTGAAGCAATGCTAACTAGCTAACTGGTCCTCTTTGTTTCATGTCTGGGCCTTCTAATTTTATGTATTGTGGAGGGAGAGATTATGGGAGAGGGGTGGGCTGTAAAATACTATAATTAAAGTTAATGACCTCTTTTTGAATATATTTCTGTTTACCTTATTGAAGTGTATTGCAGTTGAAAACGGGAAAAAAAAAAATTCTAGTTAGCTTAGCAACAAATTTATAAAGCACAACTAGATGTGTTTTATGGGTTCATAAAGCGTGGCTATTCTATTTGACCATTTATTTATTCTGTTTTTCTGAAACAGTTTCTGCATGATGCTGTTCAACATACAAAGGACATACAAAGTATGTTCAGTGCAGTATGCTATTCACATCCTTGAAAAAAACAACATTACATCGTTAAAATGTCATTAAAACGCCTATGAGCCATGATATTAAGAAGACTCGTAACATGGATACTAATTCACAATGTACGTTTGTTCCAACAAGTGTTTTGTAACACCAACAGTAGGTATAATTTAATTAAAATATCTTGTTTTGGAATTAATTTCTTCATATAGAGCTACGTCAACATAACAACCAGTTCTTAACTGTCAACTGTGGGCCTTGGCACAGTGTGTCAGGTATTTCAATGCATATGTAGATATTATAGGACTTTATAACCCCTCCCCCCCCGCGCCGCTCGTCTCCTCTCCCCTCTAATAGATTCAAATGAATTCACCCTCGCCAAGCGCGGCTGAGGGAGCTAAGTTATTTGCGCTGGGCCCAACGCCGCCGTTCCTCTCATCTCTACACAAATTCAATTTCAATTTGAAAAACAGATTCACTGTTATTGCACGTTTGTCAAACATCGACATTAATCTGAATAGTCCGGTGGGGGCGGCACTGCCATCGAGTTCCGGATTATGCCTGAAGTTGTCTGCCCGAGGAAAATCAGATCAACCATTGTTAATGACTCCCACAGACGTACCTTGGGTTTAGAGCTGGATCTCAAGTCAATCAAATGCCACAGACTAGGCTGGCCGTTTCACAATGGCTTCGGTCTGTATTTTTATGGAAACCGAGCTGTCAATCAAATCTGTGCCGTCCCGGCCTGTCGTAGGTGCGCGCGCATTTCTTTGTCCTATGACAATGAAGGGTCCGTAATCTGGGCCGCCACATGCAAGCACGGGCACGGGCACACGCACGCGCGCACACACACACACACACAGTCAGCCAATGTGGAAATATAACTCAAGAGGTCAAGCAGCACTTGTTTTAATTGTATTATTTTCTAGACCAAAGCGGCAACCATTTTGACCCGGGACAAATAGAGACGCTGGAATCGCCTAGACAATTGCTTGTCAGCATTTTTCTGTTTTCTGGCAGCATGAGACGGAGAAAGAACCCGGTAAAGATAAACAAGAGAATGAATAAATAAGAGAGAGATAGTGAAGAGTGAAACATCAGCAATGGTTTTGATGCACGTATTGATCTTGGCAGACTGACACACACCTCCCATCTTGAAACACACTTGATGTCAGCAGGCTCTCTCTCCTAACTGAAACCAGACGTTTGTCCAACTCAGCATAAAAGGCATCAGGATATCCGGAAAGGTTTCCGTGTGGATGTATGTGTTTATTTGGGCTGACAAGTACAGAGTCAAAGGCTGAACTTTTATCTCATGATGTACTTTGTTGGTATGATACTGAATGAAGTAACGGGTAGTTGGATCATTTTCATCATTTCTCTATCTCAAGTAGGATGGACGAGTCAAATGTATTTTAGGGTGTTAGTGATAGCACAGTAGGTGATGTGATACTGGTAGCGGTCGGCACTGGCATGCACAGACTGTCAAGGACAAGTGCGAGCAAAGACGCAATCCTTGTATGAAGATATTATTTGATTCAGAAATTGACTGTACGGTTGAATTTGACGGCTAATTGGGAATTTAATTAAGCATCTTAAAGGCATAACATGCATTTCTCCACGTTGTTTCCCTGCAAGAATACATTAGGTAACCATGCTCAACCTTCACTGTGCTGCACTGCAGTTTGCTGTTTGGGACGTTTCTGGACGGTACCGTTTACTCTCGCGTTGCAGTTGCAACTCCAGCCCCAACCTTAGTTAGAACAAAATGAGCATCTTTAAAATATCACTTTGCTAACTACGTTAGCAAGCTAACCAGCTAGCGCAGACTCTGGTTGCTGGTAACAGTGTGAGGAAAGCCAAGCTCTCTACGTAATGTGTGACTAATCACATCCGCACACAACACTTTGCAAGGTTAACAGATGTATTTACATTATTTATTCATATCAACTCACCTCACTTATCTACTCTGAAAATTGTTTCTTGTCTGGCTGGAAGTTGTGTTTTGTGAAGAGGTGGTTGGTGGGGGCGGAGAAATGCTGCATATTATGTCTTTTGAGTTATTATACAGTATATTCTAAAGATATAAAAGTTTTACTTTTGTAAAATGTAAGGAAAGAAAACAAAGGTGAATGTTTACTGAGGCTACTACCGTTTTGAGAGACCTGCCCAGCAAACCCTGCAACCACACTTTTGAAGCGAATAATGACACGATTGTTGCAGGACCCAGCAACACTTGCATTGTTATGCTATTTGAAAAGAGCTGCTATATCAGGAGCCGACTGCTGATATACAGTACAGTAAAGTCACGCTTTGCCGCCCATTGTAAAGTACACAAGCTTGCACAGGCCTTATAGTTGGTACTTGAGATAGTGTTTGATCCTATTAGGCACGGCCTTCAGTGTGGAAGCGGCGTTGTGTCGCTCAGTGGGCGATAGACCCGTACCGCGTTTTAATAACATCGTTGGGTCCGAATCCGACCCATGACCAATAATGCATTTAATCCTCCTCTCTCCCCTCATACGGTATCTTTCCTGTCACTGTGTACTGTCTTATACGGAAATACAATTTACAATTAAAAATTAATCTCTAAAATAAAGCTCTTCCGGATTACCACTTGATTGCCTCTTGCGCCTCTTGGCTTTCACTTCAGATGATTAAACATCCCTTCGGAAATGCGCGCTGTAAAAGGGCAGAGGTCATTGGCCCCTATCCCTCCCTGCCTCTGCCTGTCACTGGCAGATGGATATTTAAAATTAATTACTGAGGAATACATTATGTTCGTGGCTAATAAAAATCATTGATTGATTACCCTTGTACAATGTGAAGATTGGAGTGATAGAATGTGACAGCGAATCCTGAGTTTTTATTCTATATTGTTTTTGTTTGTTTGTCTTTGTGAAACCTGTTCTCCCTAGGGGACAAAATAAATGTGAACTGAAATGAATTAAAATGAGAATGAATCGGTTACTACCTTCCCAGTGTGGACGTACGGTAGAAGTTCTCTGCAGTTAGTTAATATAATAATAAAGACTGCATAGTGCGATTGTCCAACCAGAGCTGATGATTGGGTCACATGACCAACTGCCTTCTTTTTAAGTTAGAACATCTGTTGCTGGTAAAAAAAAAAAAATTGGAATCTTTTACCCATCTCTTTTAATCTGTGATATTCATCAGAATGAAACGCTGCATAATCAAACACTTAAAATGACTTGCTCACTTGCCAAATATATTTACATCATCCTTTAATTATGGTGTTAATTTTCTAAACCTATGAGTCTTGCACTCGGGATGGCTGTGCTAGGGCTTTGAAGAGAAATATACCCTCACCAATTCATTCTCTCACTTCGAGATGCAAGGCGCTGATTCAATTAATATTCCTGGAGGCCAATTTGTTATCTGAAGAGCCCCCTGTGCCAAAATATCAATATGCGGGGTTGGTTTGCATGTGCTGCTGCTTGGGACTGTGATCTGATCTTCCCCGTCGCTGTGTCGTACCTTACAGGGGCAGCGGTACAGAACGAACCCAGCTCAGGTCCTTCACGTACGGGGGTTGAGTTCAACCTAATGTTGGAAAGACGCACGGAGCTCATAAATATTGGGGATTGGGTGCCATTTTAGAATGCAAGTAGATCACATATAGTCCAGTTATACATTAGTTGCAGATAGTATCAAGCCTGGTTCTTTCTGAACACAACATGAGGATTGTGGGAGTTTGGTGAGTATTCAGCAAAGGCTTGACGTTTCCTAGTTATAGTTTAGTTTTCGCTATAACTTTATCAGTTAGATACTGCTCAATAAAGAACAGGTACTTGTGGAGATATAAAAGTTTTAGTGCTGTAAACCGTGACAAAGTTTGATAGCACACAGGTACTGTACGGGGAGAATCAGAAGTAATGCAGACACAAAATACAGCTACAGGGGACACATAACAGCCATTTTCAGGCCAAGTGCGGATATACAGCAACGCCATTTCATAAAAACGGGTCTTGTGATCTCAGAAATCCCATTGAAATGAAGTGTGACCATATAGCATAGCCTAAGATTTAGTTACAAAATCCTATCATCTACTGTAGGAAGTTATTTAACTGTGGACAATCCTCTAGTAAGTTCCCACTGGTAATCAAAACACATATTTAAAGGACAGAAAACAGGAAAAAATATTATCTATAGTATAGAAAAATAAATAAATAAAAATAAATACGATAATACTGCCAACGAATATGCTATAATATAATCACAAAATTCCAAATTTCATACTCTTTATACTTTCAGATATTGACACTTTAGGAAAACAAAGTACGCTTCCCATGTTTCATGTATACCTTGTTGTATTCACCTTGGTTGTATGCTAGATGAATGCTGAACACTAGTTGTGAGAAGAATGAATAAAACATGAATAAATAAAATGCCTGCGTTCACCTACACCAATTTCCTGCTATGCTGTATCCACCCTAGACTTTTTTCTGTTGATAACTCACTAATACCAATGCATATATTGGTGTAGCTTCTAATGTGGTACTGTACATATACTGTAGATCCATGCAATGTGTATGTCACTGATGTAACAACACATTTGAATTCACCAACTCTCAAACATTAAAGTGCCAATGAAATCAGCAATGGTGACTTGACAAGAATATTTATTCTAAATTAAAATCTTCCTGTAGGAAATACAAAAATATATTTATGATAAAATTATTTATCATAAATATTCTTTTTAATTTATTTGTCCTATTCTTTTCAAAATGATAAGGGAGTATATAATGACCATGTCATATTTCCACAACAATAATGCTCATCTAGATCTCTGTATGAGTTTAATAGATAAAAAAAGAAGCTTATTTGTCCCCCATTCTAGGGAAATTGTCTCTAACAATTGAAGTACCTTTGACAACCATCTACACATTTAAAACAGACTTACAATTTGACAAATTTAGTTAATTGGCTTTTATGGATAAAAAAAAAAAAAAGCCAAACTCTTACTATTAAAATCAAAGTTCATATTTCCTTAGGTGAGTAGCATAATCAAGTGAGAAAATGATAACATCTGGTTGGGTTTGCGAATTTCGAATGAATTCCCTAGTTGCGATCACACTCGGGACTAAACCCTGAACTATTAAAAGACAACGTCTTTCACCGCTTTCCTCCACTTCCCCCCGCTGGATTCCTTAAAATCCAGGGGGAGTCTCAGTAACTTTTACAATCAATTTCTCTCTCAAAATAGTCTACAACAATGCTGTCCCGAAATGGGGTTTGCAGTGAGACGCCTCATTTGTATCTTTAACAGATCCACCTTTATCCTCCTTTAATCTGTATTTATTAATCCCTTCCAAAGCGCATGAAGCAACGAAGCTTGATTAGAAATGGACATTACGGCAACATGAGTTCCTGACGCATCCCGGGAGAGCCGCTTTAATTAAAAAGCGCACAGCATCAAACATGCCTCTATACCGTACGCCTGTATTAAAGGGGAAAAGGCTTGCGTGATTTAATTCCTGGATCAATAAGTCATTGAGAATGCTCTAAAACAGATATTTCCCCCTGGAGGTGTACATTAAGACTGTAAGCTGTGATTTAGTGTTGGGGTCACATAGTTTGTGTACCCACAGTGACTCTCTCTCACCTTTCTCCATTGATTTTCCTCCCACTGGTTTGGCTTTCTCTCCAAATAACACGCTCTCTCTGCACTTCAAAAGACACGGATTTCTCCCTCATTGTGCTTTTCGCCTTGTGTGTCTAAGTGCGCGCGAGCGTGCGTTCTGGTCTGTGTAGTGTGAGCAACAGGGACAGTGCTGCTATACGGTACATTGTACAGTAGTTTTATATTCACTCCGGCCAAGCAAATTTCTCACCAAGATCATTTGCCTTTGTAAAAAAAAACTAGGTCAAAACCGAGTATATGGCTGGACCGTGTATGGCCAATGTGTGAAATTGTGGCCAAAAGCCTTGTCGCTAGAGGACTTTTAATTTGAAACGGATACATCGGCCAATAGGAAAACTCCAACACTCAGCTGACCAACGGTGTAACTTCATCACTCAGTCAGTGAGTCAGTCAGTGAGTCAGTCAGTGACATACATTCTCGTTTATAGGTTTCAGGTTTCAGACATTCACACAGTGAGACTTTATTTGGGTGAGAGCGGGCTGAAAAAACAGCTGGCGCAGATTAATCTGCATCCATGCAAGACTGGGGAGGGCGTAAAGTTCCGGAATCAAAGTCTTGCAGGTGCAAAATTGAATCTTAAATGTAAATTGATTTGGAGATCAAACACTCTCTAGCCCCTCTATCATTTTAATCAGGCAGAGTTGAGACTCAGTGTTGAGAGT
>OMKK01056484.1:0-12604 GCA_900302305.1 Polymixia japonica | reverse complement strand
CCACCTCCCCCACCTTCATCAGGAGGTGTTCCTCCTCCTCCTCCTCCTCCTCCACCCCCTGTGCTGCGTTAATGAACATTAACAGAAGAGGTCGTTTCAGCTGAGCTGTCTGATTGCTGCATATTCCCCATGAAGCACAGCTAGCTAAACTCCCTGGTGGCTAGCTCCATTGTACTGGTTGCTATGGTAACTATTGCGGTAACCAGGAAGTTATTTAGCGAGCTAGCTAGTTTGTGCTTGATTTTTATTCTTCAGTATGTGTACTAAATCAAAGAAAACTTTTCAGCCAGTACACATGCGTTGGTAACTGTTGTATAAAAGCCAAATTATATAATTAGTATGTTCTTTAGTGTCATTTTGGTACTTTGGTGCTCGAGGTACTTCTCTACCCACTTCTGTAATAAAGGTCCTCTCCAGTATTTTTGCATGTTATTATAATATACACACTCATCATATCAATGTATTCCTGGAGAAAGATTAGTTATTCATTGATTTACTATCAGTTCACACAGTGGGCTTCGGTGCTGGGTGGCCAGTGGGATGCATCAATATATCTGTGCTGCATTTAGGTAACGCTGGACTTATTGTGAGATCTGCATTAACAACAAATAAAACAAGCTTGTAAAAGTGTATGGTATAGTTACATCTGTGCTGTTGCGCGATATGAGCATCCACATATTTTCCTCAAGCCTGGAGTGATATCTCTAGGACAAGAAATCTTCCTTCAGAAGGGTGAATTCCTATGAAGATCTACTCTCAACATGTTTCAGCAGAACCTTGGCCACATTCCTGAACCACAAGCTCAAACACGAACCCCTGTTTCCCTCTTATCCTGGTTTCCTCTCCATTCATTATAATTTCTATTGTTTCCTGCCCTAATTATATCTGTAGTTATTTTCCTTATTACTGCACGTCGTAGTGGTATTGCACGTTGTCTCCTTTACAGCTAACGAAAACTAGTCCATGACCTGAACTGCGGGACCTGTCGTTCACTGCATGTCGAATAGTGTCAGTGGTGATTAGTTGTTTATGTCACTGGCTGTTCTGTAACTTATGTGACTTTAAGCAGGTCAATGAGGCTATAAAAATGGCCTTTCTTGCATATTTCTCTTGCAAGAGATAAGTCTTTTAAGATGCCCTGGATGCAACTTGGAGGCTGGCATTTACAGCGCCTGACTGCAACAGGCAAGCTTGTATTTCACGGTGAGCTGCGTCATTTTATGATTTGAGAAATTGTTAGATATTAGTAATTATTAATGAACAGCCTTTCTAATACCATTAAGGCATTTTCTTAGGTTTTTTTTTTTATATACTTGATTCTGTTCAATTGAATTAGAAGCGAGGCCTTCAGCAGCTGGGCTGTTATTCAGTTGTTAAAAATGTTTGTTCGAAAGGCCTTTTCTGTAATCTATCATTTCTGCATGTCTGGCGTCGTATCTAATATCGTATTTTACTTGCTTTTAATTATCTTTACTTGCTGTATTATTGCATTTGTAGCACGTAAGAGGTTTGTTTTAAATGGAAAGTGCAATACAGATAAAATGTCTTATCGTTACTGTTGTTCTAAGAGAACCTCGTAGAATGTTCAGTTAGTTTAGGTTTAAATTGTAGAGCAGCAGTGAAGCTTCACTGCAATCTTGACCGTTTCGAGATAAGGCGCTATTTGGTTTGGTTTGGTTTGCAAATGGGTCAAATGAGCGTGATAAGAGGGCAGGGTTGGCGGCACTCTGCAATTCACAGGATTAGGTCACATCTGCTCATTCTGAACAACTCAAAGTCCACTGAAATGGGATTTCCGGGAGAATCTCATTTACACATTAAGCTATTCTCACACATAATCACAGGTGCCTTAGAAGAACCCTGGTGACTCAGATAGTAAGAGACATAACAAGGTATGAAGAGAGGTAGGTTTTTGAGCTGGGCTTTAATTGAGTCGGTTGTGAAATTGAACATTAAATTGAACTTGAAGTGGAAAATAGAGCTGCAATCCTCAAGTAACATCAAATTCTGGTGTTTTCTAATGGCAATGCTTTTTGTGTTTTTATCAGGTCTGAACCTTAAACCTCACAAAAACTGCCATGGCTATTTATTTTCCAACTATCGTGTAAGTATTAACCTCTCTCCTGTCAGCCTTTGAAGTCCCACTGCAGTCATTTTTACTTTCTGTTTGTTTAGAAAGAAATACTCACCAAACGGACCTAAAAAGCGTTTAAGTGGGTTATTTGAACTGCAGGGTTTTATTTGACATGGGCGCCAACTGTAACGCTGTGTGTCTAGGCTAGTCACGTCAGACCGTGAAACGTTGTACGTCATGTCATGCGGGAAATCGTTTTTTTGCCTAGAAAATTTAATTTTCCTCCCAAAATTCGTAAATGACTTAACTGGACATTTTGTGACTCGAGTCATTGTGGGAACCTGCATGTGTTCATGTATCAGCTCAAAATCCTGTGGGCCATTAACCATTTATACTGCGCACATCATCTAGTATGTTAAAATTACATGTTATTTCTTCATTATATATGTAAAACTGTTCTGAATTTCTATACTTAACATTTATTAACACATACACCTCTATTCTGAATTTCAGGATTCCCTTAATCCTTTTAGGTATAGTTCTATGTGTACTTTGTTGGCAATCTGCAAAGGGACACATGCGAGAGGAGAACTGGCCCCCAAGACCCTCCGACCCCCCTGGTGTGTATGTCATCCCCACACATGAAGGCCAGTGGGAGGAAGAGCATGACGAAGACTTCATGGCGATAAATGGAGGATACTTCCAGTCTCCCTACAGGGACCCTCCCGCGTACAACTCAAGTGATGTCTACCCACCACCACCGTACATGGTACAGCACTGTGTTCAACCACACGTTTATTGATGGTGATGGTGGAGTTATTTATTTAGGGGTTATTTGTTGGTTTAGTGACATATTAGATTAGGTTAGAATATATTAGATTAGATTGGATTATATTATATTATGTTAGATTTGATTGGATTAGATCAGATTATATTATATTGGATTGGATTATATTAGATTGGATTAGATCAGATTAGATTAGATTGGATTACATTAGATCTATTAGATAATATAAGTATAGTTAAAAACAATAGCAACACTAGAATGTGTTAAGTGTGTTCCTAGATGTAAACTTTCCTCACCTTGTCTTTTCCAGTTTGAGCCACCATGCTACTCAGACCCTCCGCCATGCTACCCAGACCCTCTGCCGTGCTACCCAGACCCTCCGCCATGCTACCCAGACCCTCTGCCATGCTACCCAGACCCTCCTCCGTGCTACTCAGACCATCCAGCCTACTTAGAATGTGCCTGACCTTTCACCTCAAACACAAACATCTGCTCTCTACCTCTACATGTAGCATGGATATATAGTGTTTTTAAATTCACTGTGGGACTCAAATGTTGTATATATTGTTTTATTTTATAATGTATGAAGAACCAGTCTGTGCAGTATCTGAATATCATTACCTCACCAGCACCACTACCAAAGACAAATGTTTTGACATGTGAAGGAGGTCAAATACTGAAGTAACTTAATGTACTTTCTGTTCACACGTTTTAACATTATAGTTTTTATGTTATAGTCTCTGATGTAAATATTGTCTACTATAAATTAGTGAAATATTTCCAATAAAAAAGAAAATGCAACATGAAATGTTCCAGTTTGTTTTGCTGGAAAACAAGATGAAAACACGGTACAGAGCGCAAAAGATTCAACAAACAACTTTAAAGACACAATCCATGATTAGTTTGAACGGTCATGTCACCCCGCTTCTGTCTGTTTTGTAAACAGTGTGATGAGGCAGTTTGGAAGCATTTCTCCTAATGGAAAACTTTGAAAAGCCACTCAAACACGGGGAACTCCTCAGTATTTACTAACAAATTCACTAGGAGAAAGATGGCCGACACTGACTGAGGCAACGTCCAAACCAAAACAACAATGTTGTTGTAATTCCTTGCTTAGCCACAACAGGGCAGCACTTAAAACACAATTGTGTCTTTAATGACAACAGAGACAACAGTAGGCTGTTATAGGCCAAAAATGTGGCCCATAAAAATGTCAATAAGTGGAACAGAGCAAGAGTGGTTTAAGAATCGACCCCTGAGGAGGATTTCTAAAGTGGACAGTCTACCCTGAAGCAAGTCTCAGCCCACAGGGATGTAATGTAATGGTTGAGTCATTCCAATACACAAGCACTGTGCACGCCAGAGTACACCTGTAAGTACTGTGTCTTTAAACAGGACAACAAGGTTGTAAAAACACTTAATTCCTTTGTGACACATGATCCTATGAAAGTTATCCACAGGTCGGAACAATTTTGGGATATGTTGGGATTTCCATTAAGGTAAGACTACATCCACTGTAGTCAATATAATTATAAGTAGACAATTACTGTTAAATTCTGCATAAATAGCACGGCATGAGTCAGAATCATATTGTGAAATCTAAGGATTTGGTTCACTTTAAAGTCAGGAGAAAATAGATTTATGAGCTGAAGGTCCAACCTCACGTCATTAAAGTTTTAGTAGGCAGATCTGTGAAGCACGCTTGTTTAAGTTTAGATTTTACCTTTCAAAGCCAAACCTGCTAGCTACATTTCAAAAAACTTTTTTACATAGTGCCATTTATAGATTGATAATAACCCCAGGAAGGTACAGTCACTAGGATCATGGGACAATACGTGCGATTGTGCAATCGGCACGTCACCTATTGTTGCGTGGTTGGATTGTTTTCACTTTTGGGACAAATGCCAACACATTATCCCATTCTGTGACATCAGACTTCAGTCTGCTGGATTGATCCTCTGACAAGATATTAAAGGTGCCATCTGTCATATGTTAAAATAAAATAAAAATTGTAATCACCACATTGTATGGTAAGATATAGTATAATAGCGATGGTCTGAAAGCTTCTCCTCTCTCCCTGTTGAGATTGTGTCTCAGTGGCGCTGTTTCTCTCTACTTCCTGCTTTTTGTTTTGAAGCAGGAACACCGTGCTTCTTGTTTTGGTTTGTTAGTGTAGTTCAGCTCACCAACACTAGAGGGACCATCTTACTGATAACACCTTTAAAGAGGAAGTTTTTAGTTATAACTTGCTGTATTTAACCGAAGACAGTGAGACATTCCCCACTCAGTAGGAGTGTTACAGATGTACATTACAGTGTATAAGGTACATGATTCTTTTTGTTCCCTCACAGTAAAGCAGAAATCTCGTACAAGTCCAACTATGGCCAAAGCACTGAATATCTTTGGCTACATGTAAGTAGGGTCAAGGAGCGTGTCTCAAAACGTCTTCCACTAATACAACAACACCGGAATGGTTGCTGCTCGAGAGTTCAACCGATTTCGCCTTGAAAATGTTTCCGCCGCGTCCCCAGATTCCCTGTCCTGGTGGTGTCCGTCGCCATGGTCCTGTTCTGCTTCTATCTGCGCGCCAAGAAGAAGAGAGAGGCGTACGACGTCACCGTGGCGACGCGACGCGAACGCCCCTCATCTATCTCCGTGATCCCGTTGTCCAGAAGACGGGAAGAGGACGTCAGGCGCACCGACAGTAACCCTCCCCGCTACAGCACAGTAGACCCACCACCACCGTACTCCCTGGTGCGCACTGCCTGTCCACCAAATATCCTTTAAAGTCCAAAGCATTTCTTAATTATAGAGAAAAATATTCAACGGGCACAAATATTTTGGAACCGTTTTGTTTGGACCTTTGCAAACCTGACTATTGATGATTCCCATGTTGGTGTTTCTAAGAATTTAAGCTTATTCCTCTTTTGCACTTGTTAAGTCACTCTAGATAATGTACCTTTAAGATGCAGTTGAATACAGATGACAGACTAAATGACAGCTGTATTAGTGACTGCAGGCTAAACATAACTTTTCTCTCATTTAGTTTGACCCCAAGTCGAGGACAGTTTGGCCAGGGGGCTCGCCTCCTGCCTACAGGATGTATCCCATTACCCTCCCTCTGGCACCTCGTCTGTGGCCGGCCCCAGGACAGCCTCGACCTCTGACCCCACCACGCCTTCCTTCCACACCTCCTCAGACCCACACCGGACAGTCACCTCCCATAGTTCAAAACCCACGCTGACCCTGAAGGAGGCCAGAAGCTTCCTGGGTGATTTTGACCATTGAGACTATTAAGACCATAGGGCTTCTTTAAATGTCATATGTGATTTTTGTACGTAATCAAACAATTAAAAAGGAAGATATCCCCAGAGATCATATAAATATGCTGAAGATATATATTAAAGATATTGCTTTTCCCGGAAAAAAAATTATATTACATATTTATTTCTAACTTAAACAGCCCAATGAACCCTGTTGTGTTTTGGTCTGACTGACAACACAACAACGACCAGGGGATCGCTTCAATGTTTTCAGTTGAACAAATAAACACTAGCACCCTCTAGTGGGTAGAAAATACTACATATTTCACCTGTAAGTGAATTTTGGGGAACCCACTTTAAATCCCAGCACATATTCAAAATGCAGAACTAAAACGCTCGCAGAGGTAATAACTGTAAATTGCAGCTTGTGTTTATACTTTTTTGTAATAAATGTATACTTTAATTAATTAGTAACAGCTTTAATAAAAATGATGTCAATGTGTTAGGCGTTGTCATGTTGTGCGACATTGATTTTAAATGAACGTTGCACGGATGTTAACTTATGACAGTGAAGCTATACTCCAAACATTTTCATTTTAATACGTATCTCTATGAACATCAAAATCGCAGTGCTCTGTAGTTGTTCAACCACATCAACACACCGGCAGAATCGTCAAAGCACCAAGTGTTTCTCAATGTTATAATATAACCTTTTATTACAATACAATATTTACAAGTTTGAATGAAAATAAACATCAAGTAACCAGTGCTATTTTTTTTGTGTCTTTTTTTGAAAAGGAACGCGTACAGTTTGTGAAATGTTGCAATGATGGAAAGAATAATGCGTTTAGTGCATCCTTGGCTTTTGAACCATGTTAAGGCAAAAGTAACCGTGAATTAGAAGCCACAAATAAATACTTTACTATTTGTACATTGAAAATGTAACTATTTCACTGTAACTGTAACATTGTTACAGCAACTTGTGTATTGCAGACTTACTGTCGAGGACTACTGTCTAAATAAAATGTGCATATTGTATGCTACGTTTAATTGTTCTGTGATGGTTTGGTAGTCGTTTCTTTTGGTGATATCTGTGCTACAAATCATACAGCGGTGAGCTCTGAGTTTCTGTGGTGTGAACATGGGCTCGCGGGATGTTCAGACTAACCGGATGTTGTGGAATGGTATCAAACCCCCGAATCGAGAAATACTATTTTCAGAATGAGACAGAACGTGCAGTGAAACAGGATGATTCAACAGAACAGGATGGACCGTGGCTCTCGGTGAAGTCTAGGTGTGTATGTCAGTGTGCACACGTGGACGTGTGGCTATACGTATTGCATGTATATGTATTTGTTATTTGTTTCGAGATTATCTATTGCTATTCATTTTTCCCCCAACAAAGGATACATACAAGAATGATCACATTTTTAAATATACAATCATACTGTATGATCAAACAGTAAAATATACAGAATTTAATATAAATATGAAATTTGGTACCTTTCTTTAAGCAATTATTCTTTAAACTACCCATCCAATGTAAACATTACACTACATAAAGATAAGATTTGGGAAGGCTTGAAAATGTCAAGGATTTCCTGGTAGTACCTTGATTCTGATA
Organism: Polymixia japonica; assembly: GCA_900302305.1. Lineage (NCBI taxonomy): Eukaryota > Metazoa > Chordata > Actinopteri > Polymixiiformes > Polymixiidae > Polymixia > Polymixia japonica. Next base: position 4,856 of record OMKK01056484.1, on the reverse strand, counting down.
CTCCAAGACCTTCAGCAAAGCACTGTGTCTGCAAAACATATACTGTGAGTCTATTCCACGTTAAACATAATACAGTGTACACACCCATATCACTCGCACTATTGCACTATACCTCAATCAACTCTTAAGCCTTCTGAACAAATGGAATTATTCTAATTTATACAAACCAAATACAACTTGACATCATGGTCAACTGAAGAAATCTAAATTTGTACAAAACACTTCACATAAGGCTGGTACTTAGCACTGAATCTTGATGACTGGCCCTTTACTGAACCTCCAACCAATCACAAGGCTAGCTAATGCAGAGCTCCGCACTATACACATCTGGAGACTCACTAGCTACGGCCTGTGCCAACTCTTTCTTTGATCCTTTGACCTCCAACCCCGGTCCCTTCCCCGGTGACCTTCAGAAGACCCAGCTGACGGGAACCCACTGCTGCTCGGAGGACAGTTTCTCCAACGCTAACCGCAGGCTCCGGAAAGCCACCTCCAGGCCGTCGTTGACGATGCAGAGGTCAAAGTAATGTCCGTACGCCCTCTGGATCCGCTCGCTCTCGTCCACCGTCCTCTTCAGCTCGGAGTCCTGTTGGGAGCATCGCGGGACGAGGTGGGTGACAGACAGTGAGTTGATTATGTGCGAATGAATGCAATCAGCAGGCAATTACTTGGACGGTGAAGGCGACAAGGGACAGAGCAAACAGTGAGATTGATTCACAGCTGAAATTGAATTAGCCTGCATGAGCTAATTGGATGCATGAATGCAGTTTCCCCGTTTGGCATTTCTCTTTGCTGGGTGAATTCAATAGAGTGTGTATTCTAATTACGTTTCTAATGATTTTTCTCGTTAAAGTATTTCTGTGTAGCACGTGTATGAAAAGTAAAATCGAAGCTTTGTTGTTTTTAATTCTAATGGTGTGATGGACCGCTGATTTTGAACCAATGACACACACACTCACCGTTAACTGTTTTGTGACCACTCCCGACTCTATGGCCGACCTGTTCATGGCTTTGAGAACCTCGAAATCTGGAGCTTCAATGAAAACCACGTAGGGAAGGAACTCGGACGTCCTCAGGACCTTGAGGGCCTACGGCGAGGAATGTCGAAGCACGACAAACATAAAATCACCGTATTATCTTGTTAAGGCAACAAAAACCTGAGCAGGCCTTACAATTTAGTTGCAGCATCTTGATCTGACGGAATTAACGGATCTGGATGATATGAGCTATAGGATTTGTTGAATCTGTGATTTGTTGACTCGTGAGTTACACGAGTGAGATATTCTCACCAAGAGATTCTTTTGGATGAATACTGAAGATGTGATTGGACTGCAAATGCTTCCGGAGCAACAAGCCACGCATAATTAATTTGGATCTATAACGCAGGTTAACATGCAAAAGCATGATGGGATATATTCTTTTGAACAGAACAAAGGCAGCAAGGAGGGAGGGAATCGGGAACGAACAAAGGAAGAAAGGAAAGAAGGGCAGGTAAGGTCCCTCTACCTGTGGGTTGACGTCGAGGATGCAGATCTTTCCCGTGTCGACCACCTCGTGGATGGAGATGATCTTGGTACCGTACAGGTTCCCGTCGTACTCGCCGTGCTCCAGGAAACGTGCGTTTTTGATGTCACACTCCATTTCGCTGCGGGTCATGAAGGAGTACATCTGTCCGTCCCTCTCGTCCACCTTCGGCTTTCTGGAGGTGACTGAGGAGCGACACGGAGCGGAGAGATGAGTCGGCTCCCTTTGGGAGGAATTACTCTCAAATATATGACTTAAAGTCAGCAGTTTTCTGTGGCAAGGCAATCAAAATGTAGTAATATATATATATATATATATACAGTACCTCATGGTCTGTTCTTGTACTGGTAAACCACCATTTTAGTAGTTTCTTGTTTACAGAATGATAATTATAAAGTTTAATTTAGGTTCAACAGAAGAAGCAATAAATAAATAATAATACATTTAAAAAAACAGCGATGAAATACAGAAAAAGAGAAAACAAATATTTTATGATGTAGGATAAACATATTTCACTACAAAATGAACAAAACAAGAAAAACCCCACAAAAAAAAAAAACATTTGCAGAAAAGACAACGGAATATAAAAGACAGAGGAACAGACCGCAGAGAAAACACCATGGCAACGAAACAATGTATCTCCCTCTGTTGTGACGTGAGTCACGAGTTCTGAACCAAACTGTTACAATGTTGAATCCCAGATGGAATTCATATACAAATATCACACAAGCCGTCATAAAACCACGGTAAAGTTCTCCGTCTCTGCACAACCAGCGTACGTAAAGTAGATTACCATGTTGCAAAATTAACATATTTCAATAGCTTTTCATATCTGCTTATTGCGATATTCTTTTATTTTTTATTTTTTCATTACTTGCTTAACACAATCTAGTTGTTTTAGTTATTGTGGTGCGCCGTTTATTAACTTTATCTGTATTACTTTCTGCTTCGTAAAGAAAGTTGATCTAATCACATTTCATGTCATTTTATGTAATAAAATACAAAGCTACAATGACAGGCGGCGGGGAAGGCCAGCGGTTATGTGGGTCAGTGTGATCATGGATGTCAGGACTCACAGGGGATGGTGGTCCCGTACCGCTGGGGGTCCCAAACCAATAACTTGTTCTTTAGACTGCGACGGCCCACTCCCTGAGCACCAATCAGAACCAGCGACTTCCTTTTGAAGGGCGGGACCTTGGCCACTTCCTCGTATATACGCAGTTCATGACGATCAAATTCTAGACAGAATATATTCAAACGACTGGTTACAGAATACAATACAATACAATACAGTATTCTATGTAGTAATTTTCTCAGACTGAAGATAAGTCCATCTAAAAACAGCAGTACTGAGACACACTGAGGCAGAGATTTTTAAAGTACCTGCGTTTTTGGTCGTCAAATACATCATCTTCTTTTTCTTCTTCCCGCCCATCCCAGCGCACAGAGGACCTGTGAGAGGCCAGCAGTGCACAGAACACAATAAAAACAGCAGGAATTGCACCTCCGTCTTCACCAGCCGGGTTCAGCAAACCCCCGTTAAAGTGATATACCAGCGGCAGGCCACACGGTCTGTCACCTCCTACAGCTCTGCTGGAGCATAAATCAATAGATGGACTCGACCACTGGGTGGCGATGTGCACCAATAAAGGTGAATCCATTGCGCAGCCACAGAACACCTGGGGCTCTGGGATGTGAGGGTTGGTCTGGCTGTCTGTTCAATATGGCAGACTAGGTGGGCTCTCGGGGAGCCTGTCTGATGCAGACGGTGCTACAGAGACGACGGAGGAACGAACGCGAGCCCTGTTGTTCATTTAAGATGAGATAAGATGAATTTTATCAGCGGCCCGGAGGGAAATTCAGTGATTGTCGCAGCTGAAATTGGAAGTGTTCAGCCCAGACAGCAGAGTGGTTAACTCTCCGCCGCTGGAAACATGTCCTCTAACTAGCCTGCGTTCAAACCCCTCGTCTCTCTTCCCTCTCGTCTGCCTCTCCACCGTCCCGCCGCCTTAATAAAGAATAAAATAATATCAATAAATGGTAAGCGGACTGCCCACGCTCCATTAAAAAAAACAGAGGTGTAGCTTGGTGAACAAAGAGATACTTAGAGATATCAATAAAAGAACAGAACGATATTACGTAACTCGTTTTTAAGCTGGCCGAACTCCACTCATCAATCTGTTGAGAGGATCGATAACGTCTGCGCGCCGTCCAGAAACAATGCTGAGATATTACTATTCTCCGGCCGTTTGATCCGCGTCTAACCCCTGTCGAGACCTCGCCGTCCAAACCTCGCCCCCGAATATATTCTGTTCACACCCCGGTGCCAGGCAGTAGGCTGTGTGGGATGTCTGTCAGTGGACAGATGTGTCCTTTAAGCGCCCCAAGGACAGTATTGTTTGGGCCTGTCGCCTCTTACTTTCCGCTAGGAGTGGAGGACGCCGGGCCGGCTGTGACTCACCACCTGTTCGGTTGACACCCACGCCACCGAGCGCAATGGACCTCGAGGACCACAGCCTTTATTCAGATTTATTCACATGCAGTTTCTCTACTGATCCCTGAAAATGGTCTTTTGTTGATATTATTTGTGGTAATAGTAGCAGAAGTAGTAATAACAATATGATAGTTTATTGATACCCATAGGATGATTTTATATTTGCTAGCCCCCCGCCACAGGGAGGTCAGAGGTCAGCTACAGTTAAAAAAACCACCCTGGAGATGGTATTGGGATTCAGTGTGTCGCTCATGGACGCCCCAGCAGGGCGGATCAACCACTAAGCAAAGTGGTTCTCAACATGACGTCCAGGGACCCTCAGGGGTCCGTCAGGGGGGTTCCAGTGGGTCCCCACCAAAACGAGGAATCGTTTGATTTCACTGTAGAAGTTCACTCTAATTCACGTTAAATTATTAGATTAGGATTAGAGAGGGCAGGAGGGTAACTATTCTAATCTCCCTGCACAGACCAGGGGAAGGTGCGATAGCCAGGCGGAGGCACTGATGCAAGTTCTTCAATGGTTAAACTGCTGTGTTAGATTGGATTAGATTAGATAAAATTAGAGCGACTCAGAGCAAAGAGATATATGTATTTCACTATGTTCGTAGTCAAACATCCAGACTCGCGACTATATGTGGAACTATCAGCCAATGTCTTGGCATCTCTGCAACGCAAGGAAGGAAAACAACAGGACACGGTTCTATTTTTCAGCTGCGAGCGTCTGAAACGACCTGAAGCGGCTCTGCGTCGCAGGGCAAAGCAACGCTCCAAGCGTGCTTTTTCAATTTAAATACTATGCTACCATACTAAATCACAACCAACAACAAAAACCTCTGTA
>OMKK01056483.1:0-11051 GCA_900302305.1 Polymixia japonica | reverse complement strand
GGGGGGGGGGGGGGTGGTGGGGGGGTGGGAGATGGGGACAGTGACCTTCAAGTTCGGGGGCAGTGGCGCGGGGTCACACGCGGCGCCAGCTGGAAATGTCACACCGTCAGATGTCAGCGGGCAGGCTAAGTATAACCTGGTCAGCACCTGGAAGGACGTCCTCTAATTAGAAGCGTGTTGGGCCATGTTGGATCAGACAGGGACAGCACACTTGGCCACCGCCTTACACATTCACACGTGCGCATTTACACACACGTGCGCGCACTCACACACACAAAAATACACTGACACGTTTACCCACGCAAACCACACATCTGTGTCTACACTGTAAAATAGATTTTTTTGTTTTTTATATGCAGTCGCATACAACAGGCACATACGCTTTACACAAATGTAGACGCCATCCTTCATGCGTTCTACATCAAACTGCTGCGCTGTGCTGCACACGAACCACTAGTAAATACGGACCCGCGCAGACTTGTGTTCACACATCCTACTCCTCTGTGGCCTCGCCAGAACAAAAACAACCCCGGGACGTGCACTCTCATACAAAGTCACTCCACTCCAATGACCTTTCGGATTGTCACTATAAATAGAGTGTATTTCCACTCAGAATCTATGTTACAGAGCCCACTGAATTATTTAGTAGCCTAGTCCAATGGGCAAGTTTTTCATTCCTCTCGACAGAGTGCTCAATAACAAAAAACTGCACCATAGTATCAACAGGAACGGTTTAGCCTGCAACGCAGAGCTTAAGATCGAGGCTTCGGTCCGACACAACTTCCCGATCACCCCTTAATGTGCGCTCGCTCTTGCGCGTCGGTTTGTTGAAGGCGGCGCGCCGCTTCTGCCGGGCGAAGTGGGTGTCTCTTCCCGCCCGTGTGAATATGTAGCCTGACCGACGCTGGTTCTGGCCCCGGGGTCGACGATGCTATCGGCTTGTCTCCGCGTTATCGCACCCTGGTGACACCTGCCACCAACGCTCCTTCCATAGTTGTCCTTTTCTCTCCCTCTCCCTCCCTCTCTCTCTCTCACGTTCTCTTTGTCTCTCTCTCTCTCTCGCCACGCTTCTCTTGCCTCATCCGTCTCGCTGCCAGGCGCTTGTCCACTCTGCCTCACCTCTTGCTCTGTGGTCAGGGCTGCCGTCAAATAACTTCATTAGCTTTCCACCTCTGTCACGCCAGCATACTCCCCCTCTAACAATTGGCTGCTGTTTTCTCCAGGAGGAGAAAAAAAAGGAGGTCTACGTGGAGCAGGTTAAGAACCCAACAATAGCTGACAGTGTGCCGGACACCGGACAGCGATACTGATGGCTGCAGCGGGGATGTATGGACCAGAGGTCAAACACAAAAGGCCTGCCTGTTCCTGGTCCTGATGAGCTGGGAAGCTGGGGATATGCAGATTCGTTCTAAGCATTCGGAAGGGGAGAATATGAAACACGCGACAACTCGCAATGTTTAAACTATTACGTGTAGACGTGCTTGATTGGTGGCGCTACAAAGCCTAGCCATCGGTGTACCCGAACAGAGATGTACGCACGACACTACACCGATGCCTGGTGTGATAACGCATGAGGAATATGTCCTTCCGCCAGACCAAGGACTGGCAAACAGGACAATTATGTCTGTCGTTCAACTTGTTGGTTGTAATTGTAAATAAAATTGCCCCTCTAGAACGCTTCAAAATGCTGCCTGTGTATTATCGCCTGGGAGTTTATGCGAGACTCTCTCCCGGACAAGATAAATAAGACAACTGCAGGAGCATCGCGACAGACAGGGGCTCCTCCCACAAACCCCGTGCCTGCCAATTATTCACACCCGTCCAGGGTCAAGCTCGTTGTCCCCATGTCTCCACGACAGGGGGTGGGGTGGTGTTTGGAGGGTGTGCAGTGCCCACTGTCATTATTAACTCGGGGTCCACTGGGCACAGGGTAGGGGCCGTGCATTTCAAAGTGCCTCGGCCACTTTCATCTCTGAATCAAAATGTGGATCACACTGGATGGCTGACGGTTGTGTCAGCGTGCGAGGATAAAAATCAAAGGGGATCGGTCTAACACCCAGTGGAAAGCAGGGCAGTCCAAAAAATGATATGCTTATTATGTCAGAGGTCAGGAAGAGTTCACCGCTTTTTTCTATGCCTGGGGAACTCAGATGCAACTCCCTCTCTGCCTCTTTCTCTGTCTCCCTCGCTCGCTGTCACTTTATCTGGATCTCTTTTTTTTATCTTTCCCTCTACAGCTACCCCCCCCCAACGCACACACACTCACACTCACACGCACACGCGCACACAGACACACACACACACAGGCCTTATGGGATTGAGGCACCGAGACAGCACTGTAAAAGCAGGAGGGATGAGCTACTCGTGTACACACTCAATCTGGGTTGGCAGGGAGGTCAAAAGAAATGGAGTCTAGAGGTCCCAGGAGGAACTTCCTCACCTCTCTCTCTCGCTGACTGCTCCGTGGCATGGCCAAATCTCTCAAAAGATCTGAGCCCAGCTTCTCTTAGGTCCGCATCCCTCTCTCTTTAACTCCACCCACCAACGAAGACAGAACTTTGTGATCAAAAGAACCGGTATTCATTAAAACCCATCATCACTCATTCAAGTTCACTATCCTCTCGTCCTGCCTTTTGAAATCCTCTCTCATTCTCCTTGAGTGATAGCCTGACTAAGATGTCCGCCACTTGACACTGGGCTGACATTGTGAGGAGCCATTTTGGTTCCTCTGGGAATTGCCTGGGCTTGATTGTGCAGTCTGGGAGTGAAGTGCAACTGGCACCCGGGGGGTGGGGGTGGGCGGGCATCCATGGGTGCGCAAGATCGAGGGGGAGTTAACTAAGCAGGCCCAGTCCCCGCGCATCCTAGTGGGGTCACAGGATGGCGCTGAGGGCGCTAATCATTTCAAATTATGAATTCCTTTTTAATTATGAATTATGCATAAATTTTTAATTAATCTAATGTTCCCAGGGTTTTTTCCTCCCCTCCTCGCTCGAGATCTCAATCTAATTACACGGCATTAAGTGGAAGAGTGGCAGCAATAGCCTCGACCCCGGTGCTGAACCCTGGTCAACCTTTTTCCATCAATCTTGCCATTGTCTCAAAAAACCCATCCTTTGAAATTTTGCAACATGTTGCAACATGGTCTGGACTAAATATACCTTAGCACAGCATGTTCGCCAAGTTTGTTTAGAGAAACAGATGCCCTTTTCAATTTTTACGGACAGCTGAATCAAATAAAACTTTTGAAAATCGTGTGGTTACATACGCACTGTGAGCACATTGATGATAACAGTGAAAGGTAGGGACAAAACAGGATCACTACAACTTCGGAGTAGGGAGATAACTGGTGCCGTTCTCCATTTCTTCACTAGGCTTTTGAAAAAAAGTAGCCGTATATACACATTCCTTAATGCACTGCTCCAGACCAACTTCTTCACTGGTGCTACTATCATTTTCAGTTGGTCTCACCAACCACTTTTTCAGAATATAATTAGATGTGATGCTTTATTGATCCCTGTGGGGATATTGTTTTTTGGCTTGTCCCCCTCCAGGGATGTCAGAGTGCAGGGTCAGCTACACAGCGCTCCTTCAGCTAGCAGAGACTCCATGTATTGTTTAAGGACACTTCAGCACGGCAAACGCTTGCTAATATGGTGGCGTAAGCCTGGGTCATCCAGTGTAACCAATTTGTTGAAATAGGAAATGCAGTAACACTGTGAAAGACAGCCGTCGCATACTGGTTAGCAATGTTCGGTTGCTTGGTCAATATTGAAAGATTGAACAAGTTGAACAAATCAAAAACGGAATTAATCTTTTTAAATTAGGGGTTACCCAACATAACCATTAGTATTAAGATAAAATAAGTTGAGACTGTATTAATCCCCTTGGATTAATTAAATTATGTAAATTACCCTGTACTACAAGAAAGAAAAACCTGCCAACAATTTAAGAAAAACCTAGTATAATATTGCCTGCCCACATACTAAGCTTATGGTTCTGGTGTGATAACTTTATGGTACTGTGTTGAGGCCTAAGCAAAAAGGTAAAGTTCAAGTAAAATAAGAAGCCTGTATGCCAGCTACATGAGTGCTAAAAATGTATTAAAATGTTACGCTCCACAGTCCATTCATTTCCATTTTACAATATAGCTGCCCATACTATTAGGCTTTGTTGTTTCACCCTCAAGAAATAATGTGGAAAGGCAAACGTCTGTTTTTTTCCTTTTTAAACAATTCAGTGTCCAAAAAAACACAAAGAATAGACTTACCTACAGACTTTTCTGCCAGATATGTACTCACACATTGAAAAAAATAAAATAAAGCTAAATGTGTTTCATTCAATGATTTACTTATTAGCTTCATAGGCTCTACCATATTAAACAGGCATGTAAGTGAGCAAAATTAACAAATTAGCATGTGATGTCAATGAATTCCAGCTATCGGTTTACAAATCGGACTACAAATTCATCCTTACCTGACAACTTCATAAGCAGGTCAGTGGCTGTCTTGGTGGTGATATCGGGGCTGAACAGGGAGGCAGTTGTTGGACCACTAGGGCTGGACCTGATCCCTACACCAACCCCAGAGAGGTCCAGGGAGTTGGCACTGCTGCTGGGGCGCTCCCTGCAGATGGTAAAGGGAGAGAGCACCGACAGGTCCCTCTCCTGAGGCTCCTCCTTGATGTGGACGTGGTTGCAAGAAGCCTCAGCTGGAGGGGATGTCTGCTGCCTGGTGTCTGAGTACAGGGGCGATGCCTCGGTCCCCCTCAGGTCCGCGGAGCCACTGTCCCCCATCAGGGAGCCCTCGCCCTCTGTGTCGGTGTTGGCCTCCTCCTTAACCTTGACATCTGTGCGAGGGAAGTGCTGGTGGCAGCGCATGTGAAGCTTCAGGCTGAAGTGGCGCGAGGAGGTGAAGGGGCAAAGTTCACACTGGAACGTCTCGCCCCGGTCCTGATGCTGATGGACCTGGAAAGGGAGGTTTGGTTCAAGCGGGGAATCACCATTTTCGCTGGCAATGCAGAGCATCAACAGGAATGATAGTATTCTCCTTTCAGATTTGCGTTTCAGATATACCCAATGATGACGTCCTACAACAATTATGCCATAGTGTTTTATTTGTGCCATGTCGAACAGTATATTAGAGGTGACTTTGACTAAAGCATGCATATCCCTTTGTGTCAGCATTTACTTATATCCCGAGAGCCATAATGGGCACTGGGGACAGCTGATGCATAAGGAGGCGAGGGGGTCAAAGGTTGAAGAAAGGACATGAGTCCTGATCACCTCACCTTCATGTGGGACTTGAGATTGTCTTTGCGAGCACAACGGAAGGGACACAGAGGACACTGGTGGCTTTTCAAGCCTGTGTGGATGACCATGTGTCTCTTCCAATAGCTCTTGCGTTTGATGACCAGCCCGCACACTGGACACTGGAACGGCTTGCCACCATCTTCAGGAGAACCTGAAGGAGACCACAGACCATTCTTACCATTTACCAAAGACGGTCACCATTCTGAAAACTATATATTCTACCTAAACATTCAGTGGTTTTTAGAGTCGATTTTATGGTTCTACTTGGGGTTAGAGTTGGTCACGTGCATTCTAAGAGATTTTGGAAGAGTTAAGAGAATGGGAAAATTGTATTGTCCATAATGTACCTATATTTTCTTCCTGTGAAGACTTACAGATCATACCTTAAGGTCTATGCTAACTGAGACTCTGCTAAGGTCTGTGAGAGATGACTCCTAGAAACCTAATGGTGAAAACTATCAGGGGAAATGCCAGCTGCAAGCAATGGAACAATGGAAATAAAAACTCAAGCGTGTTTTAGTATCTCGATTATTGTTGTTGGCTTCATATCCGGCATCCATTACTGTTTAATTGGTCTTATTAGAAAGAGGCATGATTGCATTACAAATTCTACAAGGGCCTGTCAGGATGGCTTCATAAGTATTCCAGTGCTGTTCCTTGAAAAACATCTGGTAATCAGTGTTTGGTGAAATTACTGTGCTCAGCCATTCATTGACCTGAGGTGTAAAACCTCGAGACTGCCTATTTGCAACAATAAACCACCATCTGCGGCCCAACCTCTCCAACCGAGGAAGAGATCACTGCACTAAAACGACTTCTGCTTATTCTAGACTAAAGGGAGTGAAGCTGACATAAAAATGGAGAGCTACCTGACAGTATGTGGGGGGTGGGGGCTTAGCGCCTTTGACTGGATTGGGTACTTACATGCCTGTTTTTTATGTAATCAAGACCAATTTTTAAAAGAGAGATGTGTCACATATATATGCAAAGTGCACTACAGACCAGTGCAATACTGTTTTACAGCAGAACCAGCAAGGGACCACAATAAAACAAGACATGACAGTCAATAATCAAGGTCACATTTTTCAGTCTGGCGACCAAACAACTACCTGCATTTTTACAGCGCTGCTCGACCTTGACGGTTTGCGGGTTAGAGCAGACCCCTGTTTAGCATGCAGATCACAGAATATTACATCGATTGCCTCATCTGTCTGAAGTCAATTTGATCCAGCCATTTTAGATTTGCTGGGGTTACAACGCAATCCCTCAAAAGTGCCCATCCATCTCCCTGAAAACATTTTGTTCTCCCTAAAGGCTGCTCATTTAGAGCCCACTCTCTCCCTCTCTCTTGCTCCCCATCTGTAAGAGTGAGATCTCTGTGTGCAGCCTTGTTTGGGTTATATGTCCATGTCTGAGTGCACACTTGTAGGATGTACTGCATGGCCATTTGTGAGTTACTCAGAGTGTGAGAGAGAGAGAGAGTGAGAAAGAGAGAGCGAGAGAGCCTGTGTGCATATGCGCGCGTGTGTGCGCGCGTGTGTGTGTGTGTGTGTGTGTGCACGTGTCTGCATGTGTGTCTGTATCCAGTCAGTGGAAAGTCTGATGGGGTTGTGTTTGGCCTGAAGTCTGCTGTGCTGATCAGTGCAGAGGGCTCTGGTTAGTGGGGGTTGAAGCCAGGAGGAGGCTGCTGAGATGGATATGGACTCCAGGACTCCCCGCTGTGCCGAGCACACACTGACGGCCCCCTTTGGCAGCGTGCACATCCGAGCGCAAACGAGCTGGTCTGGGAAGGCAGTGAGGTCTCAGTCGGAACCCCCTGTCGAGCCCACAGACCTTTTCCCAGACTCGAAGGCCGGCCCGGGCTGTTTTCTCTCAGATCTGCTCTGCGCTCGGCTGACAGTTAAACCGAGGCTACACTACTCACTACTTCAGCGTCACTGAGGTGAGAACAAAACCATTACATTTCTGGGATAAACATACCGTGGACATTCAGAGCTGTGCTCGTTCTGATCACCACCTTTTTGGAAATAACAGGTAAATCTCAATACTACACTATGGTAGTAACATATTTTATGATATTGGCTTTCCACTTCAAAAATTTATGTCAATATTAGTTTTGAAGTTGTTTCTTAAATTTTGAAGTTGTTTGCAATTTTTAAATATTTTTAGACAAAGATCTTGAACTTCAGGTGAATTCGTAATTAATTAATTAATTTAAGATGAAAGGGCAAGGAAAGGGAGCAGAAAAAAACGTTCTTTAATATATGCTGCTAGAATGCTCTTCAAACGTAGTCTCAGTTCAATAGAAATAGTAAGGTCTTTTCATTTCATTGTGATAACCTTGTTTGAGCTCAAGTGACCTAATTCTGCTTCAATACTGGCAAGAATGAACCATGTTTCAGTGTTCAAAATATCTCCCGAATTGGCAATGCCAGAAAAGGTACCCAACTCATGTTTGGTGCTTAATCTCTTAACAAGTCATACTGAAATCTGACTTTCACAAATATTGTCATTACTTTTATTTCTAAAATAGCTGGACGTCTGATGCTACATAATGCGTAATGATATTGTTTTGGTGGCTAATTAGGTTACCTGCTTGGCTGTGCGGTTTGCCCCTGCCCTTGGGTGTGGAGGGCAGCAGCAACTCTAGGCCCTGGGTGGGTGTCGAGGGCGTTGGGGTCTTCTGGTTCCTGTCCAAGAGGGGCTTCACATCCTCCTGGAGGACCCCAGCACTGGCCAAGGGGGAACCTTCCTTCTTTTCTGCTAGCATGTTCCCTGCTGCTCTGGCTGCCACCTCTTTGAGCAAGGCAGCCGAGGAGGTCATTGAGACCAGTGAGAGGAAGGAGCTGGCCGAGGCCTGGTGGTCAGCAGCAGCACTGCCCGTCGACGAGGTCTGGCTCCGTTCGCTGACTTTCTTGGAGAGCGCTGCGAGGGTGGAGCTAGCCGACTGCGGGCTGAACGGGGAAGTAAAGGCATCAAAGCGCACCACATCTTCCCCTCGACCGCCTCCCCCAAGGGTGGGCACTGTGGAGGAGGCAGAGGTGGATGAGGAGGAAGAAGATGAAGATAAGGAGGAGGCCACTGCATTCTTGTCTTGAAGTACAGCATTCGCTGCCGCTTTTAACTTCTGGATGGCAGAGTCTGGAGAGAGGCTAGAGCCGCTGGGCGCCGAGCAGCCGGCCGGTGGCCACTTGTCTGCCGCACCGACCCAAACAAAGCCACTGCCATTGCTGGGAGCGACAGAGGAGAAGGGGTCAAGGGGCTCTTGCTTGATGGTGGTGACTGAGGGTGCCAAGGAGGCGGGCGAGGCCGAGGCTGAGCTGCTGTTGTTGTTATTGGCCAGTTTCCGGGCAAGAGCACTTAGCTGCTGGGCATGATGGGAAGATGGGGAAAGGGTGAGGGGTGGGGCTAGACCAATGGGAGGAGACTCTCCTCCAGCACCTCCCCTAGCTGACCTGCCCAGGAGCTCGCCAGCGTCAAGCTTCAGGGAGCCGGCCTCTAGGAGGCGCCGCAGATTGCTGCTCAAGGGTTTGCCCAGGGCCTGAGAGGCTGCCTCGCCGTACAGAGATGACACTACTGAGGAGAGGGTGTCTTGGGCCGAGAACGTGCCTCCGTCCAACCCGAGGAGCTCCAGGGAGGCACGGTGGACGGGTGTGGGGCAGCCCAGTGAGCTCTCGCCACCGGAGGTGTCATGGTCCCCGGACCCAGCAGTGGCACTGGGCCGTTCATCAGGGGAGGAGCCCCGGGGTAGTAGGAGCTCGTCCTGTGCATCTCCATAGGACGATGACTCTGAGCGTGTGTCAGAGGCGTTCCCAAACCAGCTCTCCTCCTCCACAGGACTGCCATCAGGCCCTCCCTCCTCGTTGCTGTCCACATCTAGAAGAGAGAGGACACACTTTTTACTGCTAGGAAACCAAGAAGGAAGCACAGTGTGTTAGGACAGAGATGCATATCATCTATTGGATAATCTGTGTGGGGAGAAGAAGGTCATCAACATGTTGCTCTCATTAATAGACAAGCCATAACCTTTAAGCAAGACCACAGAGGCTGCTTATTCCGAACAACAATTTTAAACCTCAAGTACCTATTTGGTAACATTTGGGAAAAGGAGGTCGCCATAGCCTGGGGCTGACAGCAGTCATACTGTTATCTCAGGAAAACACTGGGATACAAAGTCTATTTACCATCTCTGATTTATCAACTGTCACGTGGCAACAGTCAATTGTACAATCAGCAGGCCAAGCTAGAACTTATTTTGACACCTCATTATCCACACTAAGCACTCTCAATTACCAGCCAAGTACAAATCAAACGGCTCTTTTAAAGCTGCCCAATAGACTTGAGCGCTCACAGTAGGGGATACAACAAGCAGATGACTAAAAAGAGTTGCAACACAAATTCAACAAAATTCTCTATATTGACAGTTTTCCACAAGGCACAACCAAGATGGCAGAGTAAGTTATATTTGCCTGTCCTTTTTAACCATATTATTCCCACCCTTAGTCTAGAGGAGCCTAGTAAAGGGGTTACCATGACGACGGGTCCTTCTGGGAGGCTAGACAGCAAAGATTAGGGTAATGGAGGTTACAGAACTAGATTAATATTCATGAGCCTGCAGATACCACCAGGGAGCCAATAAGGATAGGGTTAAGGTCACCGAGGGTCATTAATATACACTTCATGTATCAATATTCATAAGCAAAACATTACAGCTTGCCAGACAAGGGCGAACAAAGAAAAGTGAATATTCCTGATACATATTAACAAACCTCCATAAGAATATGTCAAAAGCACCAAGCCTGAGCAAAAGAAAATGTCAAAACTGTGTTTTCTTTTCTCTGGGTTACTGTATACAATTCTATGCATATGAACCAGATTCAATTTCCAGGACAAATAGGGCATTTCCAAACTGTGGAGGAAAAGAATTGTTTAAAATCTCTCTCTCTCTCCCTCACACACCAAGGCTGTCTTCACCCTGACGACCCTGACAGAAGCCTGGTGGGCTGCTCTCTGTTTACAGGCAAAGGCAAAGTGGTTGCCAGGCAACCCCAGCCCCGACCTGTAGGGATCATTAGAACTGGCTCACATCTGGCCAAGGGTGTTGACCACAGCCACAATAGGTGACCACAACCACAGCCCTCTGATCACTACTCTCTTGCTGCAACAGATATCAAACCGGGCCTACACACTCAACGCCACAACCTTATCCCACCTCTGACTCACACACGCACTCCAAATTTACACTTACAGTATTAATATGATCAAACACACTCACCAAATGTCAAATACTAAGAACAAAAGCCACTGATTATGCAAAAAAAGTACCCTAAGGTCATTCTTCCAAACATCCCAGCGCTCGTTTCTGATATATCTTGCCACTCCTGCCATGCAGCTATATCAGACTGAGGGTCCATGGGGGGCATGGTCCTCCTCATTTACTAAGACCTCTTAGTTGCCGTTAAGGTGAGCGAAAACACCAGATTGTTCTGCTTTTGACACACCAATTTCCCATGCTCCTTGAAGCTTTTTGTCACCTGAGTAGGGTTAACAGGAAAGAAAAAGAAGGAGAGGCAGGGGGAGCGAGTGAGTCATGCAGGGCTTGACCCGTTTCCATGTGACATGCGAAAAAGCAGCGAGAGCCACTAATGGCTGTAATGTGGTTAGAGGGAAATGGCTAGATTGCTGACCCGAGGTCTCGGCTCCGAGGCTGAACTCTCTTGCTTCCTGGGTTCACTCTTAA
>OMKK01056477.1:0-11355 GCA_900302305.1 Polymixia japonica | reverse complement strand
TGGTGACCTTGCCGAACCCCCCTCGCGCAGTATTGTCTTGACATCTCCGGGAGCATCTTGGGATGTTGGGACAATGGAAATTATAACGTCTAACAGTTGTCAAGGGATACGCATTGTGAGTGCAGTTACCCTCACCGTGACACTCTCCTGGGGTCTCTCTCCTCACCTCCCGCGTCGCGTTCCCATTGGCTGCCGTTCCCGCCCACACGCTGCAGTGTAAACTGTAATTAAGGACTTGGATAAATGGGGGGATGTGTCGCTTGATTTGAATGCCGAGTAACAATGTGGCGTTAATCCACTGTAATTTGCTGGTCCACTATAGTTGTACAAGGAGGAAGCTATGTGTGGGCTATTACAGCACAGTGTAAGGTGCAAACGGTGAGTTAACGCTTAAAGTTGTAATGTGTAACGTTCCTACTGTGTTGCTGGAATAAAATGACCTGGGAATATCTGCGAGGTATTTTGAAAGATAATGTTCGAAATGATTTCCTCAGCTCAAGCCCTACCACACGACTGAGACGTCCTATTTAGATCATGTTCATGACGTTTGCGTTTCTTTACGGTAACAAAGTATTGATTCATTCGCGTCAAAAGTCATTATTTTTATATATACTATTTCAACGTTGTTGAACGCTTTCGTGTTGTGATTGCATTTCGCCTCGTGAACGCCGGCGGGACGACTTCACGCCGAGCCCCCTTATAGACTCCGTCACACGGAATGATTAAGAGGTTGCGTTAAAGGCGTCGTGTCGAAACAGTTAGCGTTGGGAGGCTGCATGCGACAGAACAAAGTCATTAATGTTCTGTTTCCAGTCAGTTAAATCCACAACTTTCAAACGTATACAGAAATGCAAAACCTGCTGGCAACAACATCCACGTTTAGTTCAGGGAGTAGGGGGGAAACACGTAGAAAAACACATTCCTAATGACTTTGCCTGTGGGAATTGCGGGGTCTGTCTCTATAGTCGCACCCAGAGAATTGCCTTGACTTGGGCCTCGAGGCCAGATGTTCGCGAAGAAGGAATAGAAATAGATTGAATGCGGTCTGTGTTCCGAGGACATTAACATTTCTTTGTTGTGCAGGCACCGGTTATGTTCCGTTTAAATGTTTCCATTAACGCTGCCATTGTTCTTGGTCACAGAGTGTGGGCAGAGTACGGTAAATGGGATACAGCCATTCATTGCTGTACTCTCTTCACATTTCTATAAAAAAAAATAAAAAAAATGTGTCCGCCAAGATCTTTTAAATACGCACGTACAATCTATAACTCTGCACATCCCAGGAATAGGTACATGACCGGCCTCTAGGTAACGTTTCACAGAGTTCTCATGCTTCGTATGCGCCAGTACCGTGGGTAAATACCATAGTTTATCGAAGACATAATACCTGCTTTTAAAAAAAAAACAAGAAAAAGCAAGAAATCGTTTACTAGCTCCACACGTACCACAACATTTGGTATAACAAACAATGAAGCACCACTTGCTATGCTTTGTGGGAATTATCAGCTCAGTCGAAACACGTCTTTAGCCGATCGGCTCGCTTGGCTGCCCTTCGAATAAAGTTAACCGCGCCGCGCCAGCTAAAAGATTCCATCAGAGTGGAAATCTCCAGCTGCATCGTGGCACCATTACTCCCCAGTGCTAATGACAAAAAAAGATGGCTCCTGATGAATTGATGTTGAGTCGAATTTCATCCGTGACGTCAGACACCCATTACTCTTTCAATTTGGGCCTGTGTGCCTCTTTTTCACGGATAACAAATACGGCCATTTCCTTGCTGCTCCAGCCAGGCCGCAGCTTTAACAATTCAGTGCACCGCCATAAGGCGGTAAACCAGTCGGTGACGTTAGGGCTGGACAACAATGATGAGAAATGGTACCCAGGTGCAGCGCTCAACACAGCGTCCCTTCCTTCATTATCATTCAAACACAACTCTGTGACAAGTCCACTGAATTATCGTATGTGGGCAAGAGTCACAGTGACGTTGCAATGAAACGGCTTTGTCTATTTACACGATGAGATAAACATAGTAATCTTATTAGGAACAGAACGCTTAAACTCCATAGAAGATTTGTCTTGCATTCGCGAGCGCGTGTCCGTATGCGCATTTCCCTCTCATCTTAATCTCCTCTTGATCCAACATTTACTTTGAAAGTCCTTCGTAAATCTGCGAGTGGGCAAGAGTTAATATTTCACCTGGAACAGCCAACAACAATGACTAATCAGTTGCATTAGGGACATTCATCAAGAGTTACTTCTTGTATAATTGATTGAACATTTTCAGGTCTGTTAGCCTCGAGAGAAATGATGGTCAACCTGAGCATTGTACATGGATTTCCAATATGAGTCATGGCATGATTCTCTCCTTGGCTACAGTGTGAACTTCATATGCCATTATTAAACGAAAGCCATTACTGTCACCCGTAATGTTACATTGACATTTAGGATCTCAGTGGATCCTCAGTGGACACATCACTTATTTTGTCTCAGTTTAACAGCCCAGATCATTTGACACAAGGGGATTCCGCGTGGTGAAGAGCAACTGCCATCAGGTGTACTGTCATTCCACAAGGGCCCAATTGCCCTCGCAAGAATCAGCAGTGACTAAATTCTGGGATGAAATAGCCTCACTTGAGATTCTCATCTGCCACTGTGGCATCAAATCTATTACAGGAACAAACAAGGCCCTTTCTGCGAGCTAATCACAGCACTTCTGATTGGAGACTTGATCATACAGGACTTTGCAGTGTTTAAATGAGATGGTCAATGTCATTTTGTACCACTTTTTACCCTCCCCCTAAATCCATTTCCTCTAATGACACTATCAACATGAGTGGGTTTACAAGTTGCAACAGTGTGAAAACCAAACTAATGAACTGCGAAAGCAGTGAGTATTGACTTATCGTGATGGATCTCGCTTACACCTATAGAAGTTGAATGACTATTTAAGGAGACATCTGGCAAACAGGCAGAAAAAGACTGATACCACGTGACTACGTATATGACACGTTGTTCTTACGGTATTACACAACTGCAACATGCAGTATTACACAACTGCGGAATAGAGCTTACAATATGCTAACCATTTTTATAACCCTGGTTCTTAAAATCCTTTTCTACAACCCTCGCTGTTCAAAACCGAAGCCAACTCCTGATTTGTTTGGCATACTGACCATTTACAGGAAAAGTAAAAAAAATCTATTTTGCAAAACATAACGACTGCCATCTACCACCTTATGTGTGGCTTTGTACACAGTGTACCGATATTATGCACTATACAAAAAAAAAAAAAAAATCCACCTTAGAATGTAAAATATTAAAATAAAATCCTGTAGGCTATGACTGTGCCTTTTCTTCACACCTGAAAAATGAGAATATGTCATTACTTGCAACAGTTTAAATTTAAGGAAACAGTGGAAGTAGAATAGCCGGTCTGGGTCAACGTGAGTGTAAATACACTGTCACAACATTTTATCAGCATAGATGATAAATAATTTGACACTTTTTCAAATTACTTGCCGTCTAGACCTGCGGGTTAATAGCTATTTTCTTTTGCTCTGTTCCGTTGCAAACAGAGTGCTCTCTTTCTTAACCACAGCAACAGAAGGGATTCTTAACTGGAAGTACTGCATGGTAATAAGGTCTGAGGGATAAAGCTCATTTGAATGCGAAAGTCTTAATTGGGTCAAAGTATTGATTTTTCTGTAGTTAGTCTCAACCAGGCTGTCTTACAAAAACGTAGAGAGTTCGGGTGAAAGATCAACGTCATACTTCTTTTCCTTCTGAGAACACGGTAATTAAGGCCTGGTTCAAGACATCTTGTATGAAATCCCATACGACTGTTTCTTTTTACCGGAATAAGTATGAGCCGACTTTTGAATTTTTCATCAGTTGAGTCCGAGGTTGAACGCATTGCTTTCCGTTTTTTGTTTACTTCGCCTAAACTGATATACATACCTCACTAATGTAGCGCTGTCAATTGTGAACGTTGTCACTATAGCGACCGTTGTGTCTGCATCCCTTGTTCATACCGGGTGACAGCTCATTTTCTGAGCCCTGGCTTCAGCGCTGAGAGAGCAGAGGGCTCTATAATGATCTGCTTTTAGCTGCGGCATTGAGCGGCCAAATAATAAGTCCACAAGCCATCAGGCATCATTAACCATTGCTGGGGGAACAATCTCTCCAATCCTCCTGGAGCTCCCAAACAGAGGAACTCTTTGGGAGAGACACATCAGTGACACTTAAGTCATTGTCTGCGGCTGCTTTGGTCAGCTGCAATGGGTTTGGTTCAGAGGTCAAAAAGTTTATATTCCCTATTTGCGGGGCCGTGTACACGAGCAGGTTCTGGCTGACGATAGCAACCAAGCTCCGCTGTTTATCTGTTTATCTCCGTTTACACTGGAAGATTTCAGTTAATGATAAAATCAATGATAATCTTGAAATAGGAGGCGGTGACCGACCTACAACGGAGGACCATAATGAAAGTTAAAACTGAATAGAGAAGCACACAATGTGTTCTGAATGATGCTAACGATCTCTGATTCATATCTAACACGCAAACGGAAGAAACGGCTCCGTTATCAACAGCGGGAACCTTCTTTCCTGAGTACAGCAGGTTTTTGTTGTATTTACTTCTAAATGTCTCAACTAGCCAACCATACAACATTTGTTCTGTGTTCTGGAGACAACCTATCTGAAATGTCACAGCTAAACAAATTGAGTACAGCGGACAGAGATGAATACGGTTGCTGCAGGCGGTGTATCCTGACTCGCTGGGTTAATAATGTACAAGTACCATTCTACTTACTAGAGAGAGCTTCCATCTCCCTTTTTCAGACATTGTGAATAACATATTAAATGAAAATTCAGGGAAGTCAATCTTCTTGTGTTAACCCAGATGTACAGGTTACGTGGTTGTATATGTCGTCTTGTGTCGTGTTTATTTTAAATGGTGGTGCGCAAGAAACCATTTCAGAATATGTCAAATCTTAATGAGCAAAACATTTCAGTTTAGAAAATTGAACGATATAGTCCCCTAGTGTAGTCCCTTTTATATCAATAATTTGTTTGCATGAGATTCTTTATGAGACTTTATGTGTGTGCACATTCTGCAAAGGAGGGGGACGGCCTAGAATTTCTCCTAGGAATTGTTACACAGCCTGCCAGTTCACACCTTTCGTAACGGCAGCGGTTCTAGAATTAGGTGTTAATTCGGCCCCTGGAATTGTTTGATGCTAACAGCTTCTAAATTTTAGCTAGTGCAGAATGAAAATGAGTTCTGACACACCTGTGAAATACAGAGATCAACACAGTAATTGTGTAGATGCCAGAGACCCTTACTTACGGTTTCCCATGACAGTATAATGACCAAGTAAGATACATGTTTGCAGCGCACATCATTACAAGTCGTCTATTGAGTGAGTTTATAGCAGCTCTGTTGATACAATATAGCAATACTTTGTCTCAGTCGTGTATATAAAAATGTAAATCATAGTTTGGTGTTAACTATACTTGCAGGTTCATAAAGAAAAGAGACAAATGCTAATACAACTAATACAATGAAGACGTTACATTTATTAGAAATAAAATCTTCTCGTTCGTTCTCAGTCCCTGAGCATGTGCAGTAAACATACCTCCTGCCAACATTTGGAGTCTCACCCTGGCTGATCTCCAGACTGTCGGCTAATGATAGGGACCTCACCTGAGCACGTCCTTGACAGCGAGGTAAACTAAAAGGCCCGGTTTCCCTCAAGCCCCTTCACACTTCGATAATCTTTGCGTTATTACAGAACTAAGATGCTTCGATGACACTTCCTCCTTACTTGATATCAAACGGTGTTTCTGTTTACGTTGCATCATGCAGTGTGTTGTTATGCGCTCGGAACTCCTCATTTTCCATTTGACTTACACCATCCATCATTTTTTTCCACTGTCTGAAAGATAGAATGATGCAACAGGAAACAGGCGACAAAATCCACAAACTATTAATCTGTCACAGACTTGATGCACATATAGCTCAATTCACACCATAGACAGACACACCACCCAAAGTTCAAAACATTGTTTTTTTTTCATTTGTGCGGTGATGATAAGCTCACTTTGAAGTTATGGTTTTTCCCCTCCTGCGAGCACCACCAAAACCTATTACTTTGTTATTCTTAAACACTGGCACACATGAAGTCACATTTAAATTTGAATTACACAGTTAGGCCAGAGCACTCTTCCTTCCCCTCCTTCAGATCAAAAGGAAAGCCAATAAAAATGCTTTAGTTGCAGGCATCAGCTTTGATGTTGCTTCCCCTCGCGCTCATTTGGGCTCAGGGGCATAAAGAAAGAGTGGACAGCGCCTCCGTTGACATCGCATTCTTTTGTGTTTGTCCTTTTTTTTTTTTTCCAGGTCTACGGAGCCTGATTGGTATCCGCCGTTGCTCTTCAGTTTGGGATTCAAATCATTTTGAATAAGAACATTTTGTTTTCAGTAATCTAGTCTCATTCCGGCGTAACATTCGTCTAGAATTTCTCCCACGAGCTCTAAAACCTCGAACGTGTTTCGCCTGTATCGGAAACATCATTCTTCGGAGCGAATGAGAATTGAAAGACACTGTGTGATGAACTATAATCAAATCAGTGCATGTGGACCTTTGCCTGCGTAGCAGTTAAATGTAGAGACGGCGCACAGCTCCCAACAAAGCATATAATTACACGGCTTTGTGAATTTAAAATCCACCTAACTATAACTCATCTTCGGATGGTGCTTTCAGATGAATTTTTCCCCCGTTCTTTTACGCGTACAATGAACGATAAATGACAATGGATCTTTAAAGGGCTATTTTTCTTCCTCCATTTGTCTTGTAGCTGTGCATGTTGACAAAAGAATAAATGGTGAATCACCCTCAATGTTCGACTTGTAAAAAGTTCTGCTCGTGCCTTTGTACCTGAGAAACAAGCAGACGTACAGGCTATCATCTCCTATTCATTCTGTCCTTCACGAAACGGTTGATGAGATGATTAAACCCAGATGAGTCAGGAAAGTTTATGACACATAAACTGAACCTCCATCTTCTGCTCATGCTGGCTTTACTTGGGAGACTGAGGGTGCATACAACACGGGTTATTTGGGAATTCACATACGTTTACGATTAGCTTTCGTTCAGACCATTACCCATTGCCAAGCGAGTAGCGCGCCGCTGAATTACCGACGGCAGGAAAGGTCAGAGAGGACATAGATCAGGGTAGTAGAATAGAAGGATCTAATCCGTACACATCGCAGTTCACAGCGTGTCCGGCTATGTAAGGTGATTGCAGCTTAGCTACAAGTAGCTAATTTTAGCGCAGCAGGTAAATTTAGATGGTCATCACAAGTCAACCAAAACAAAAAGTGTCTGTTAGGTCATGCAAATGGTCAAATGTCACCTCAGCAGCTGGTTGAATAAAAGTAGTGTCTTGGGTGATGACTGATTTGATTTATTTGTTGGTCCGTTAGAAAACTTGTTTTGTGCCTACATGGGCTACGTTATACATGCACAAGTCATGCGAGTGTATCTGATGATGAATGAGGAGGAGGAGGAGAGAGCCAGCAAGACAGCAGCCTGCCTCAGCTTTACATAGCACCCAATAAGGAGAAACCTGGTGCCAGAAAGGTCACCCACAACCATATCTATCAGTCACACAAACTAACATTGGTTTATTGATAATTTGCGCATAACCCACCACACAAATGACAATGCATACAATTTTTTTTTTATACAAGTTTCGTCTTAAGTCATAATACAGAGATCAATAAAACATTTATTTACCTTGTTTTCTATGTATCTTCATTCATGTAATGAGCATGGGCTCTTCTTATCTGGAATATTCTTGAGTTGCATTGTTTTGCTCGTCAGTGGGAGAGTCTGGGATCTTGGACTGAATTTTAACCCTTAGTAGAGAGTTACATAAGGTTGAGGTGAATACTGATTAGCTTTTGTTCCAGTTTTAAGCTTGTAGTAACCAGTAAGTTTATACGTTATGTATGTAGACCTGTCTTCAGAGACTACATAGGTCATTATTATATGAGCAGGCGTGCTAAATGTCAGATGTTTGCTGCAAATATTTACACCATTCTTTTCTCATGTCTATTTCCTGAAGAGAGTCATGCATTTTAGTTCATGTTATACTTAATTACATGTTTATTCCATCTATCTGATGACTTTTATGAAACATTTAAGGCATTTTACACTGAAATAATCCCCTCTATGAATTAGCTGATCAAGCAAATTATGTTTTCAACCCCACTTTTGAACGATACATCAATGACAGGGCTGTAATTACAACAGCATATAATTTACATTGTGAAATCCATCAGTTCAGTAATAGGCTTTGTGCTCAAGGCTCCATAGTCGATATTTGGTTATGGACAGCAAATACTCTGTGCTCTCCCTCTGTGTGTAGTTATGAAACGTACATATCACAATAGCCCATACACATCAGCAGGGCTATGAGAACATGTGGTAATTGTAGTGTGATAGATAGAGCATCACCCGCCTAGCAGCTAATGCGCGGTCCTGTGTGCTGTGGGAATCGAAAAGCAGGTTGTCGGGGTCATACGAGGAATAGTTGATTATCTCAAAATGAACAGCTGCCCTGTCTCTCCGCAGCCATTGCTCTTTCACTACAGAATGAGAAGACACTGAGACAAGGAGATTCCAGTAGACTCTATGACACGATTAGGTGTCATGACTTGACTGGCACCAGGGTTCATTTACCTAAAAATCTCTTAATGATGTGTTGTTTTCACATTTCAAATAGCTAAAAAAAAAGAGCTTTACCAGCTTAAAGGCTACACCTAACTTGTATTGCTAACAAGTGACAGTATTCTATGTATGATTTGGGCAGAGTACATATGGGGGAAGTATCTGGTTTACTTCCATACCCTTACTGAATAGTTTAAAGAGGCTGGTTGGGACTTGGGTGATATGTCAATATTTTGTATACCTTTCGTTTTGGTCTCGGATGGTCAAAGTATAGTTCTTACATATATAATATATGAACTGAATCCCAGTTTTACCTCATTCTGCAACAGAATCTCTAGTTTACCAGCAAAAGTTTTCGGTTGGTTTCAGTTTAGTCGCCATTTTCCCAGAGCTGTCGGCTAGTGCACCTGTGATTGACAGCCTTCACCTGAATGTTCATTGGTGCCTTGGGGTTGCAGGGCGGGCCCAGGTCCGTTGACGTCACAATGATTAATACCTTTATTAAAATGCTGCAAAGTGCCATTTTACTACTAGAGGCTGAAATTATACAAGAATTCCATCTAGCCTCTTTAATGACCTGAGATAATTCGGTGATGTCCCTTAACTGTCTGGGAATGGGTGAAACTGTTCGTCAAATTATTTCAGATTTCATACTGGCACAACTGATTTTTGCCCTAAATTGCCCTAATTTTCATCTAAAATTTGACATTTTTCTTGTCTATAGTATAAATCTACTACAGTGGTATTTAAAAAAAATTAATGAACGGCTGGTTTAGAGACATTTAAGCCACTGCCTACTCAGAGTGTATAGTTTAAAGGATACATTTTTTTCAATTCTTTACATGATGAAGAAAATAGAAAATGGCTGTCTTCATTTTATGAACATTAATCTGAATGTTTTTTAAACATTATTTAAAAAAGAAAAGGTGAAACAATATGTCGAATATATTGTGTCTGTAGTTTAATTGTGCCATTTGCAACTGGCACCTGATTTTTTTTATTGGAGTTAAGAAATATACAGTATGGCAATTACATTCACCTGTTTCAGTATCTTATTATACAGCTTCAACTGCTAAAATAGTTACACAGTAATTGTATTGAATTTGGATTTAAAGGCACCATGAAACAAAAACAGCTTGACAATACAGCTAAAATATATGTATGATAGCTGAAAACAAAGTATATCATAATTCAGAAGCTGTTAGTATCGCCTCATTTTTTAAGATCATTTACTATCTGTGACACCCTAATTTTTTACAGTGACGTGCAATAAAAGCAAGGACTCTTATCACCGACTTAAATATTATATCCATGCTTTATTATTGATCCTGAAATAAATAGTTACATAGATAAATACATAAATTGTGTACATGAATAAATAAATAAATTAATAGATAAATAATTCATCAATATTCAAACAGACAAACTGTGTCAGTGAAGTCCATCGAAGCTGCATATCCAACAAGTGTAAATGATATGTACAGTTGAGGTCTACTACAGTTCATGTTGAGCTGGGTCGTGTCAGGAGAGGAGAGGAGTGGAGTGCAGTAGTACAGCCAGACAGTTTTGGCGCTGTTAGCAGGAGGTGAAGGTTTTCCAGAAGAAGTTTTTACAGGGGGCCTTGCGGTCGCGCTGCGGCAGCGATAGTCTGTTGTAGAGAGCCCTCTCCTCGAGCCGAGACTCCAAGGGCTCCTCTAGATCCACAGGCGAAGCTTCCCCTGGTAGCATGTTGGAGTCCAGCGCTCCATCCAACAAGCCAGACACCAACTTCAGAATCAGCTCCTTGCGCTCTTTGCTCAAGTCCTGGACAGGATACACAGAGGGAGAGCGTTAATTCTAAAAAACACGTCTATGAAATGACTAGATCGAGATGGGACAGACATTTCATGTTAGATCAAATGTAAAAAAATAAATGAAATTTGATGCCATCAAAAATCACAAGCACAAATGTTAATATTTTAGTCTTGATAAGTAAAACTTTGCACTTCTGAAATTTCCCAATTAAATATTCCAATTAAAACTCACATTTTCTTCATTGAATTAACAGCCTTTATTTTAATCTGAATCACTCAATCTTAAATTCTGATTCTTAACATAAAAGATCCAAAATATATTTTTTTTCCTCCACAAAACAATTGAACATCTCCATCAAAACTGGCCAACAGAAAACATCTCACGATCGCACAACAAAACAATTACAAACAAACAAACAAACGACAACCCTCTTTTCTTTTTCTCATTTCGCTCACCCTGTTTGCGTGGACGGGGCTCCTGTCGTCCACAGGAAGCACGCTGGCTGCTTCAACGCTGAATAGAAGCCCCATGAGCGCAGCTAACACCACCAGGAGCTGCATGTTGTGCCAAGAGAGCAAGGGACCGACCAGGAGCTAATCACAGGAGTAGGAGACTCACTGAATTAGTGAGAGTGGGTGTGTGCGTGTGTGAGAGAGAGAGAGAGAGAGAGAGGGAGGGAGAGAGAGAGAGAGCCTTCGGACTGGTCACAGCTCCGTAGGAGAGTAACGGAGAAAGTGCAGTCAGTTGGTGGCTGGTCGTCCTGAATCGCACGCCGTTGCTAGATTTGGAGACCACTGCTGTTTCTTCTGCTCTATCTCCAAACTCCGCT
>OMKK01056473.1:0-12037 GCA_900302305.1 Polymixia japonica | reverse complement strand
ATCATATATGTATAATATAATTTTTTGTGATTATTACAATGTCTAGAACATGTATATATTTAGTTATTGTGGAATACATTCATCCATTTGATTTTGAGCTTATGTCTGTGTTGCAATTCTACGTATCTGGGTGAGGCTGGTGGTCAAACTAGCATGTAAACATGATTACATGGAGACATCGCACTTCTCACATGTTCACATCTGGAAAAAAATAATAGAAATATACTGTCTTTGACTATAACTAAGTTCTAAATGTGTTTTCTCAGTATTTGAAACTGTATCTGTATCTTATCAGTTAAAAAAAAATACATTTAACTGATCCACTGTTTGTTTGCCCAAATAGCTGCTTGTTGTATTAGACAGAATAGGTTCTGAATGTTCTGGAAAGTTTTGGGAGATGCAGCTCTGTTTGTTTGTTGTTGTTCAGGGACAGGTGAGAATGTTCCTGAATGAGGGGGTGTAGGTATTCTGGGGGGATGCATGTATTCCTTTTAGTATGATAAGTAGAGAGCATAATAAGCTAGCCAGGCAGTATCGTGTGTGAATTTAGTGGAATGTGTAAATAGGATTAATATGAATGTACCTGAACATGGGCCTAATGGAGTCCGTATGTATTGGGAGACAGACACACCGCTGTTTCTGATGTTATGCCACGCAACAGATTCCAATCTCTGTTGACATCTCTGTGTTGGAGAGGGAAAAGAAAGACAAACTCTGGAAACTCAGACCGTGGCTTGACTCATTCAGAGAGAAATGCCTGCAGGTGGAACCGGAACAGCACAACTCCGTGGATGAGATGACGATTCCTTTCAAGGCCAAAACGTTCCCCACTGCTGGTACATCTGCTTGTATCTTAATGGATTTTTGACAGGTACCTTAATTGATTCTGTTCTAATCCAATTCAGGTGAACACAACTCTCGACACGCCAACGAGAGGGCGACCACATTCAAGCAATGGGAGCCCAGTAACACAAGGAGCCCTTTGAATTTAATTAATAAATGATTATTCATACAAAATATGACTGTTGTGTGATTATTATTCATGATACACACTGCTATGGGGCTAAATAAGGAAACCTGCAAATGAATCCTTAGTTGTTCTGTATATTTGTTCAGACAATTTGAGTGCAAATACAGAAATTCTGCTCCCAACTAGGGCCAACATTGCAATATTACATAATTTCCTTAAAAACCTACTAAAACAAAAAAAATTGAAAACCCCACATCAGAGGCCTCCTACAACAACATCTGAAAGGTGAAAAAAATGTTTGCTCATTTTTAAGCATCTTCCAGGAATAGAAATGCTAGATATATTTCTTATGACTTCTTTTACAGTGGTCCAAGTTTAAGAAATGGGGGGTGTCAGTTCCTGTAGCATGTGGGGATGCTCAAATCAAAGTTTATTAGCTGCTCAGAGCTGGTTGTTTATGCCAGTTATGAGGTCATGTGCAGTGGATAAAGCAGTCTGGGAACAAAATACACGTTAGGAACAAATCAGCACTAAAATCATATAACCTGCAAATGAACCGCAGCTTTATACTTTGATGACATTGATCTGTTTTCTCTTTACAAAGAATTGAAGCGTGTGGGCTTGGGAACTGTGGCACCTCTCTACTTCGGCACGTGTCTTGTTTTGTATTGTTCGCTAAAGGTTGGGTACATTTAAAACGTGTTCTTGTAAATTGTAATACAGGTATTTAATGTATTGCGACATTTCGTACCCAATACTGGCGTCATTGTCACAAACATCAACTGGCAATCAATCAATCAGAAGTATTTCCCCTCCTCGGCACGGCTGGGTCAGTGGCTGAGCTGATCTCCAAACCACCGTCTGACTAAGGAAATTCATCGTGAGGCGATATCCACTCTAGCAGAACAGAATGAGGAGTCTGAGGGATAGATGTGGTGGCAGACGATGTCAGCTGAGTGGGGATCCAGGTGCGAGCGAGTGGAACATCACAGTTCCTCCTGTCTACTTACTGTGCTACCTCAGCAGGGTCAACAAATCCTCCTCTTCCCACAGATAGACAACCGCACGGGCAGACACGGCCACACGCATTTGCAAGCATACATGCTCAGACCTACACATAGACACACACACACAGATACACACACACACACACACACACACACACACAGTGTGGCTAGACGTTGTGAGCCCTGTGATTTAAGCAGTTGGCGCAGGACCAGAATCCCTGCTCACTTACTTCCACACAGTGCTGCATCTGGTACTGCCATTACACTGCGTGCACCAAATTGATATTAATGATATTAATAGAGGCAAGTAGAATTACCTTATTTCTCTAGGATGTTGTGACCGTGAAGATTACATAACCAATTCGGGAGCCTGGATCAGACGGAAAAGGTTGGCTTCTTCGTACACCGTGATTTTCTCAGTGTTCACGTGCGAATAACGTCTTTTAGAATTTGTATTTCAACATAGCAGCGGATTTTAGATTTAGATGCAGCCTTTATTACGTCAAGTTAGGAAGACCAAAAATGTTGTCAAAAAATATCAAATTTGTAATCATAAAAAGTTCCAATAATATATTAGGTTTCAAAAAGACAAAACGTTTTTCTTATACTGTCTTTCTAATATGTCACCTTTGGTCTTTGATGGGACACGCCACCTAAAGCTTTGGCCTTAGTCACATGTTAACTAGCAGTGTGACTGGTGCTGTTATGTCACAAGTAGAGGCCACAAACTCATCTGACCGTCACCATAACAACCACAGAACATACTGAAAAAAGGATGTCTACATGTACAGTATGACCATTCTGTAGCCTCCTACATTATGTATACATTTTTGTTGTTAAGTGGTTTCTGGCAATGTCATGCAAGTGGAGTATATATTACTGTCTAACCCATCTTTAGCCAGCCATGTGCTGAAACAGTTTCCTCTGTTTTCAGTCCTGCGGTTTATGGGAAAGCTTGTATGTCCAGGAGATTTGTTTGAGGCTTCAGACAAACACTGGAAACACCTCAACTGGATTTGAAATGAAGCCGGAGCCTAATCAGGGCGAATGCACAAATTCAGCAGAAAGGCTCACCAACCAAAGACAGACATTGTGGGAGAGGACAGGAGAGGAGCTCATGAGGCACCGCAAAGAATGCTCTGGTCAAAACAGAGGACAAATAGCCTTTGCTGTTAAGATACTATCACGTTTTTATTGACCGATTCATTAAAAAGACATTTATGGTTTATAGGTTTTCCATACCAGTAAAAGGAAAGGACTAGGAGACAGCCGGACTCTTTTTAAATCTTTCCTTTTTTTAAACACCATTTGTTTACATCACACTAAAAAAAAGTAACTGTTGAAATGTTAATGATAAATCACATTGTTACTAGATTGTGTCACCGGGAAGGGAACGGGTCAGTTTACCCTTTACGTCACACCTCGGACCCTCCGTCGCCAGCATCGGTCTGTTAGTGCTATTAGTCTGCTAGTCACCCTGCAGATACCAACAATGGCTCCAGAAAGCCTGTGTTGTTGCTACCTTTGGCATTTCGTATTGTTTATCTTCCCCAACAATTTATTGGCCATCTCTTAATTTCAACTCTAAAAGCCACTGTAAACAAATAGGATGAAGTAGGATAATATTATTTAAAGGATTTTCTGCTGTGGCAGTCCCTGTTTATGTCTTCTGCCAGAATGGAAGGAAAGAATTGGGAGTTCCTCTGAGGCGTCCAAGGTAAACAAGGCGATATGATGATCTTCCCAGGTGAATTTTTTTTTGTTTTGTGGAAGCAGCCAAGTCTAAAATCATGGTAACATAAATACCGTTTAGGCTTGGGAGTCTTGCTGGAATTGTTCTTTCCTACCTATGTGAATACTCTCTAGTCATGCATTTTTTTGGGGGCTTGCGCTGATTAAACGTTTGAACGTATTCAGTTAATTCAGTGTAGTTATACTAAAAACATTATCTGGCCATGTTGCTACCAGTAGGTATATCATTCACTTAACCTGGAGAGAAAATGTACTGGTTACTTCACAATTTACTGTGCCTTTTTAAGAGCAGAATGTAATTTGTGTGTTTTGTTTTGTTTTTGTTTTTTATCTGTGTGTGTGTTTTTTTTTATTAGTATCATAAATCCTCATTTACTGTTTTACAGGTTTTTTTATATTCCTCTGTCTTAATCTTACTGAGTTATTGCCTATGTTTATTTGAAAACTATAATAAAAGATTAAGATTTAGTGAGATTATTGCATACTGTTACAACACAAAACAAGTTTATCGATAGCCTAGTTGCTCTATCTCCTGCTGTTTACATGGTTGACTGACAATTCATATACTGTATATATTTCAGATTTTTTTCTAATAGAATTTTACGGCAATAGCTGAAACTATGTTGCATTAAGTGAGCTGGCTACAACAGAGTGTAATGATACAACACAATATGAAACATGATAGGATATACGTATATAAAGTCAAATATCAGAACGTAAAGATATTGTATACTACTTTAAATAATCTACCTAATGACTCGCAATCATTAAAAATATACCTGACATGAGTCCCACACACGGATTCAGATTGTACACAGAATGTCAGTGTCAGTAATTTCGTCTTTGTTGCCATGGAAAAGATGTTGAGGTTTGCAACAATATCACTGGCACTAAATGGATAACTATATATCATGGAGATTCATCAAACAGCTATCACGACTAAGCACGTTTTTGCAGCCTACAGGGAGCGTCACAGGTCTGCTTGTCGGCGGTTTGTATTTACTTCGAGCTCACGCCACTTTTTTTCAGTTTGGCATCGTCCGTTTTTTCCAGTTATTTTTCCCTGTATGGGAGCATAAACTTAATACTAATGGCTGCATCTTCTCTTTTGACACGGTGTTAAGGAAAATATTCAGTGATTTAAGGGCTAGACTTTCCACATCACAGATATAGCACCTTTGGTCTAGAAAGCGTAGGATGTAGCTGTATAACTGATCACAATATAATATGCCTAATTTATATTTTATGTCATAATTTTGAAGTCATCTCCAAAATTCATGCTTTTCTGATTATATTGGACATGAAGTCACAGCTAGGGGAGCAGCTACATGTAACTGGATGGCTTGGTTTGGCACTCTCAATGCTTCGGGGCGTCCAGGATCTCCAGTGCTCGGTGCGTGACTCTCTTTAACAGTTTCTACAGATGTCTGAGATATATTATCCACTCTTGCCTTAGGGCATCATGTCACCCACCTCCTATCAAAACACCTCGCACAACCTCGACGCCCTTCAGCCTACATTCAGAACCCGATCCAATCCAGGAACAGCCTGCATCAGCCAAACTCCCCCAACGTCCCCTGACGGTTTTCACACATTTTTATCCGGGCTGAGATCATTTTGCCTGTAGGACGTGCAGACACTTAAGAGGCTCCCTGGTGTTTTGTCTCAGGCCGAGACAGCGCTGCCAGTCTCCTGGCAGATGGAGGCAAAAGTTATCAAAGTTTAATTTGTCATATCAGACAATCTCTCTCTCTCTTATTTTAACCTGACTCTTTTTAAGTCTCAAAGAAAATGGCATACTTATTCAATCAACAGGAAAAGAAAACTGTCAACAAGTCGGCACTGTGGATACGCTGTTCGTGTTTCGCAGAAGTCAAGGGTCATCAGTTCTATGATCAAATAAAAAGAAGAATGTTTTCAGCAGGGTATTAGGAGCTACAGATGTCTCTCTGTTATTTCTTTTGGTCTGTCTGTATGTCCACACAGATTTGTGTGTGTGTGTGTGTGTGTGTTTCTGTCCGTCTGTCTGTCTGTTTGTGCTTCCCTGGATAAACGGGCCTATGCTAATGGATAGGTGCCAGTGGGGAGATGATGGGAAATGAGAGAACTATGGGTAATCAGCTTTTCCGGTCATATTACTCACACTCTTCACAGAAATCCCAGGGGGGCATTCAAAATATCTTCTAGTCCATGCATGAACTCTGCTTGACAGAAAAGATAATGTTTTAAACAGCACAAATCAACTCCCCGATTTGAAAATATCCCCGACTGCTTAGATGCATAACGCCGGTAAAAGGATAAGCAGGTCTGCGTCATCTCTTCAAACATGAATCTTGATTGGCTGGTCTGTAAGAGCCAGTGATTGACTGAGAGGCTGGCACCTGTTGTTCATTACACAAGAAGCCTCTAGAGCGCCTGGTAAATCTAGTCAAGTGGGTCTGCGTGTTACATCATTCTGCAGGGATGGAACACATTCATAATGCATACAAAAAGACACTTTAAATAAGTCATCACCAAACACATGTGTACATGGAATTCTAATAAATGAAACACACATCAAAGGAGGCCGTTAAGAGTGGATTGCACCATACTTGGCATCGGCGGATGTTTACTGTATTCTTGTGCATATCAAGATGTTTTGTCCTGTCAAGATATGCATGTCTAGACATACATATACAATATTCAGCAGAGCTCTAATTTAAAAGGTGTATTTGAGTCAATAATGTCTCCACTCAACATAGTAAATATACCTGTGATGAATTAGTGAAAGGAAGAGTGGACGTGTTAGAGGTAAAAGTGAATTCCTCAGACGCAGCCAATCAGAAGGGCCATCGACCTACGCTCTTTCAAGTTCGAACTGATGCGCAAAGATAAAAAATGATTCCCTTTCGCAGAGAGAGGTCGTACT
This sequence comes from Polymixia japonica, assembly GCA_900302305.1. Classification (NCBI taxonomy): domain Eukaryota; kingdom Metazoa; phylum Chordata; class Actinopteri; order Polymixiiformes; family Polymixiidae; genus Polymixia; species Polymixia japonica. Next base: position 5,400 of record OMKK01056473.1, on the reverse strand, counting down.
CGCACGCGTGCCACCCACAGGTCACGGACAGTCAAATCCAAGATGGAGTAATGCGACAGCAGCTAGTTTTATTGCCCAGTTCTTGTCTGAATGCCCAGTCAGGGATCATCAGGGCCTTTTAAAGCCTCTAGGCTACGAGGATCAAAGAAATGTATTGGCAAGACTACAGAGTTGACATTTGCATTGTGGAAGCATCTCATTGGTTGAAAGGTGCAGACTAGGACACAAGTAAAGATGCTGGTCGCATTCAAGGACCATTGTGGCGGTACGACATATCGGCACATGGCGGACGCTCAAGAACCATGAGCGAAACAGGAGGCTTGAAGTAGATCTTAGATGTAATTAATGGTCTCTCTCCTTTTCATTTTCAGCTGCTTATCATGTGGCGAGCTTTCCTGAAAGACGTTTCTTTCTTTTTTTTCCCCCCCTTTCAGCTGTGCTTTATTGTGTGCATTTATTTTGGGGATCAGTAACAGAAATGAGCTTTCTGGCTTCCCCTGATTGCTGCCTGTCACTCATCTGCTGTGTTTAATGGCCTGGCCACAAGAGAATACTGTGCCCCCGCAACAAAGGCATAATCTGTCTCCGGCAGCTGAAAAGCACTGGAACGGCTCCACGTGGTAAGTGGACTGGGAGTCAACCTGATTGCAGTGATGTGTCGACAAAGATGTTTGTTTATTAGAGAGTGCAGGGCACTTTAACAGGACCAACACATTTATGCGCGTTTAAATTCGTTTCCTCTTCTTCACGGTCTCACTTCTCGAAATTTGAATTTGGCTGTATTCATTTGATTTAAACTAAAAAAAAAAGAGAGATTTAAGAAGTGTAGAGTTGAGGACAGTAAGGATGTTATAAGGTATAGACTTCAATAAACACATTGGTGTTCGGTGTGAATCGAGGTCTACCATTTGTAACCATTTTTGCCTTCAAGTCAAGGTACAGCCTCTGCTGACATTAGTAGAATCTGAGGAAATGTTACCCTTTCCTAACTGATCCATAATATTTAGTGTTTTCACAATTTGAGCAAACTCCTACAGAGATAATCATTGAGTGATGTGACCTTTTATTCTAACGATTGGATACTGGGTCAAATTGGAGTTATCCTCACTGGCATTCCTGCAAGAACTTCACTCCTTTTGTTGCTAGTAGAGAAGAAGAGAGAGAGGGAAGGGATCATTGCCAAAAGGGAACATATAAAACTAAGTTAATTCAACCCGCATGCCGTGGATCCATTGTATGCCTACAATCCTTGAAGAAATATGAACAGCACTGATCCATTCTTTAATGATTAGATGCATCAAGAAACTCTGGAGTTCATCAATTTCTTTCTGGGAACGGGGAGAAAACAACTTTAAGTTGAAACGTATGTTAGTGAATATGTTATCTATCTTGATAAGAGATGAATATGAACTAAGTTTGTTGTGAAGCGCTTTGAGCTACAATCCTTGTATGAAAGGCGCTATATAAATAAAGTTTATTATTATTATTATTAAGTTGAAAGTGGCAGGGAAAAGGGCCGCAGCAGCAGTAGCTTGTTAGTGCTGCGCAGGTTTGTATAAAGTTTTGCTCTGCCAAGTGAATTCAATACTTTATCTCGTGGCAAAACACATTTGAACAAAGTCACCCCACTGCGTTTGAATTGCAAAAGAAAAGTCTGCTTAAAATGTTCCAAAGCCAATTCTGGAAAACAAACAAAACAATAACATAGCAAACAGACTATGTTTTGGTTCTGGTGTTGCTTTGGTGGTAAGCTAACTAGTAAAATTCTGGAGAAAAATCCTGAGACATTCAGATAGATGGAGAGCGATTTCACTCCAATATCATATAGAAATACTAGTAGCCAATGGAAAAGCTTACCCTGAATTATGGCGACCCCTCATGATCTATCCCCCAGATTGATTTGAAATGAGATGTCTCTTTTTAATAGCCGTGAGGGCCCACATTCTTTTAAGAAACGATTTTGCCCTGTACAACAGACTCGTTATTATCCAAACAACTCTCGCAAAATATTTCTCCACTTCAAACGGCCATAAATAACTTTGAGATGGCACTGTTATGTCATCGAAACCTCTCTTATTCTCAGTCTGGACCGGAGGAACTGAACTTGATATGCAATGGCATTGAGAAAATGGTTCCGCTGGCTATATAAACCTTTCAGCAGAATAGTCTGTTTTATTTCTCCAGGCCAACTTGATCTCCATTTGAGATAATGGGTGTTCTTCTGTAGAGCCCAGCCAAGACACTTTCTTATTTAATAAAGATTACATGATTTAATGACGGCAGATTTGAGGGAAAATCAACACTTCTCATAACTTGCACTGATATGGCTTCTGAGCTGTCATTAAGGATTAGGAAATACATCTTTACTCTTTTTCTTATTCTTTGTAACTTTTGTCGGGCTTAAGAACGATGAAAGTTGAGCCATACTATATTAAGTGTTTGTTTTTTTTGTAGTAGTTAATGATAATAACAAAGAACTTTCAAGACTGCTGTATGTATACACAAAAAGACCCACTTTACTTCCTGGACTCGCAGTTGGAGAAATGCCCTAGGCATTAATTACTCCATAAATCTACAGTACATCGCATAGACAGAGTGTCTGTTCTGCTACGAAGATTCATTGCAGCACTTTGTGTTTGTTTTTCTTCAACAGAGTTATGAAATGATGGATGACTTACCCACAGGCCTAAAGGGGAATATCACTGAATCTCAGCTTTGAAAGGAGCTACAGAATTCCTTTGCAGCAGAGGAGTACAGCATATATTAATTATTTGTTTAGCTCCCCTTTTAGTTTGTCCATCCTCCTGAATATGTGATAAGACACTGATTCGCAGTTTTTACAGAGAATCAATCACAATAGATATAAAATAGAAAAGTAAACTCTGGCATAAGAGTATCAGTGTTTATATAGCTCCCCTAGTTCATAAAAATAACCAAAACAAGACAAAAATGCCGAAGACGTGCCATTTACGCCACATCAGACGTCCTGGAGTTTGTCATGTTATTTATTATTGCCAAGATAAAGTGTTGGAAAGGAATTTATACACAAGGACAAAAATGCAAAGAGGACTAAGAAGTAACAAAATGTACTTCAAGGTGTTTATAATAATAAAGCACTGTTTGTTTGCATGTGGGGAGTGTTAAGCTGTTTCGGTTGGTATAACATATTTCCAAGGATAACCTCTACATGGACAAAGTTTGAAATGTTTTTTAAGATTCACTAATTGAGGTATTAAACAGAGTCTAGACCAGCACTGTTACCAATGATTAATATTCATATTTCTGTATGATGTATTTCAGTATGTGTATAAGTATTCGGTGATGTCAGTGTGACATAGAAAAGCTGTTCTTGTCTGACTAGCTGATACTGCAGTTTAGATGCATTGCATGTATCTTGGATGCAACCAGAATGACTTTGTCACAGATGAGCCTAGTACTACATTTTGTATCTTCACAGACACATATTATGTTTAAGAAATATGTATTGGCTCCAAATGAAAGCCTGTTTTGTCATACTTATCTGAACAATCAGTCACATAGCTGACATTCCAAATGGGGAACTTGCTAAATGTCCCTTTTGCTTGGATAAGTAAACCCGTTGACCTTATAGTTCAAAGCACAATAATTCAATGAAATGGTACATGTCCGTATTCAGTTAAATGGACTGTTCTGCATCTGGTCCTGTGTTCAGTAGCCCTCCATGGCCATTATTTTAACACGATAATGCGATATAACGGACACAGTGACATCAAAGACGGTATTCCTCGACTTTCTGGATGGCATTTGCCGAATAGACATGCTTGTCTGGACCTCATTCCAGATGGATGTCAAACAATCGCATCTGGCCAGATAGAAACACACATAAACGGTTCATCCCTAGAACCTTGACAAAGAGAGAAAGAGAGAAACGCATCATCTCTTCGATTACGTGGAATTTATTACACCCTTAATAATTCGGTATGGTCGCATTATCATACGGCCCGAAACAAAACACTAAACGGTCCACGCTGTAAATGTACTCTCTCACAGTACAATAGCGTGTCCCCATTGTCCAGATACAATATTCAGATCGATTTATCAATGTCACCCACAACAAAAGGTAGGGGAACAGCAGTTTTTGTTCAAACAAAAGGAACATGTGAAGAATCTGCTCGCTCATTTTTCCAAAGCAGAAGTTTTGAAATAAAAACTTTCCTCTGTTTGCTCGTAATGAATTGCAGATGAGACTTCTCATGGTTCGGTGTTCATCTGCTCAAGGCATATGTCCTTCTCAGTGTTCACACAATGACAATCGTTTCAAGATCCCTTCTAACGGAAGCAAAACATTAGGGGAGTGCATAGTTTACATTTCTTTCCGTGCAACAAACAGGAAGCTTCGTTACATTTATAATGAAGCGCAGGCTCAAGGTACAACGAGGTATTGTGAACCTTTACGTAAACTAGGTTTTGACTGACTTGTTGATCCACACGGTGCGTTTCTCTTAATCATCTCTTCTCTCACTGTCGGTTTCTCCGTCTCGCTCTATTATCTCTTGCTCTCTCTCTCGCTGATAAACATGAAAATACGCACACACACACACACATCATTTTAGAAGGCATACATCTTGCATATGAAGAGATGTAACCATTTGAAAAAGAATAAAGTGTCTCAATGTGCCTTCTTGCTAATTGTGAAGTCAGCTGAACTTCATTGTTGACATCTTGTCCAGCCGGTCCTTCTGGATGAGATGTCTCCTGACCAACCTTGATTCCACAATGAGTGACATGGAGATCTCCGAGCCCACCCACCAGGATGAACCACGTTATTATGCCTTAATGTCATTCCAACAGACATCGGTGTCTCCTCATATGGCAACACAGGATTGGTGAAGCACAGATAGAAATCACTCTGTGGGTTAGAGGTGATGTATTCCTCCTACGATGTGTCAACCGCTACCAGTATGGATGGTATGACTCAAGTGGTCCTGTGGGGAGTGTGGTTTGGGGTGTTTGAAGTGAGCGAGGGTCTGTAGGAATTCACTTTTAATGTGTGGTGCTATGTAATTTAAACAGGGGATGTGTTTTCTTCCTGATTTTTTATTTTTTTGCCTATGATCGCTTCTAATAAGCTTTCTAATAGCATAGCTGGCCATTCCAGTAAAAACATACCTTAGGCCCAAGCCTCTCAAAGATGAAATATTGGCTTATTTGACTTAATAGTTACCAGGCAGTATCCATATAACCCTAAATCTTTTCAGTGACAACCAGTTTGTCTTGGGACGTCTTGAAAATGTGAATTTAATGAATTGAAAACAATATGTTACTCACAGTTGTTCCTATAACAAACAGTAGTGTACTTAAAGTCCTACTTACTGTAACTGTCAAATAGAGGAAGAAATTTGTAGGGCAAACCAGTTAGTG
>OMKK01056472.1:0-12415 GCA_900302305.1 Polymixia japonica | reverse complement strand
TTCAGGTAACAGCCCCTGCACTCCAGTTTGACACATACATATGCACTGAGTGTGAAAATATTGAAAACACCTGCTCTCTCAATGAAATGGGTTCAAACAGGTGAACAGCTTTGATGTCCAATTACTTTAATTCATTAACCACTTCAGCCACGAAAGGGAGATGTAGCTAAAGGCAGGAGACGGGTTAAAGAAAGATTTTAAAACCCTGAGACAACACAGATGGATTGTGTAAAGGGTTTCCAATTCAATATGTAATACTAAGATAAGAGTGAATGGACTCACATTTAGTGTCATTAAACGTGTTAAATTCAAAATGCCCACCTTTCCATCAGTTGCTGAACCAAGTCTTATGAAATTATTTCACTATGTTTTGCCCGTTGGCCAGTTCAATTCCCAGTGAATGTGTTTATTGACAGTTTAAAAATAAAAAATAGAGTTTTGCTTCCTACTGGAGCTGGTGGTCTACGTGAAACCAGTTAGTGGGCCAGATCTGCTCTAGACTCTTCCTCTCCTTTCTCTTATTAAGGGACACAGGTGTTATGTCTACACGGTGAGGAATTAACTTTGTGATATGCAGATGAATTCAGACATGGTATCACTAGCAGGCGTGAACATCTGTGTGCGAGTATGAGCGTATTGGTGTGGGCTCATCTTTTGTGTTTTTTTTGTTTTGTTTTTTTGCAGTGGCCAGTTGGGCGTCCTTTTGGCAACCTAGCATGAATGTGTGGGCACACTGTAAAACTCGACTTGATGTCCATCTGCGGTGGGCTTTAATTATAGAGCCTCATTATGCGGTGTGTCTCTGTCGGTGTGATTCACCGACAGACAGACCAGCAGGGTGAGGAACAATGGGCTGAAAGTGCTAGCACCGCTACCTAGAATAGTGCTAACAAATTCTCCATCTTGCACAGGAAAAGACAGTTGGGAAATTAGCCAGCTAGGTATTTTCCCTTTTTTTACTACCCGTGTTGTCATTCAGTCAGAACAGTGTGAAGACAGAAATCAAGCCAAGGTTATGAGTAATACAGCAAGCTGCATGCTATTGTGGTACACCTGCTAAGGCCAGTTAACTGCCTTAGCCAGTTAACACCACCAGGCATATTGGCATTATATTGTGAATAAATCCCCCATTCATTCAAAATAGGCCTACTGGCGAGACAGTCGTGAGCCCAGCCTCCTTCCTAAAACTTAATGGCGGTCTGAGATTAGTTGCTCACTTTTCAATGTGCTAGCAGCTCTGATGAGCTGTCATATGCAGAGATTTGGCACTCTCTCCTTAAGACATGGCCTCCCACTCTACCAATTGGTGGATTAGTGTAGTTTTGTATTTCTGGCAAAGTCATCTATTAGGTTTTCAGTATTTAAGAAGCCACTTAAGAGGATGGGAGTAATCTTGGGGATACACTTGCCCAATCCTCAGGGGAGATATGTCTCCCCTCATTCTCGGATCCTCAGTGGAGCAGACTGATAGCAATGGCTAGGGAGAGGGAACTCAAATCAAAGGGATTGGGGGGTGGGGATGTTATTGACGTTGACATGGACAGATGTACCCTAAAAAGTCTACATGTTGCAGAATTTGTGTGTGTGTGTGTGTGTGCGCGTGTGTGTGTGTCTGTCTTCCATCTTGGCTGTCTGGCGTCCCACACCACAGCAGTGGTGGATATTAAAAATGCAACAGCCTGGGTGACATTTCATTTGGTAGTCATATTTTTCATGGAAGGAGAGATGATAATCTGTGGAAGGATTTTTCACTTCCTTAATTAATAGAAGGTTCAATTTTCATACAACATTCCTGGTGAGATGCATTATTAAACGTGTTGGAAGAAATGGAACATGAGCCATAGAGGAGATGGCAAGAAATAAAATCGACCCCTGGTAGTATGATGCCTGTGTGTACACTGGATTTAAAATTGGTACATTTAAACCCACTGGAAAGCTAAGTATCAAACAAAAAAGATATGAATAATCATGGCCCTAGGTAAGACAACATCCCTCATATATCGTGTTTTAAATATGGAGTTTTGAAGGAGCCGTGGTCAGCTGTGAAACTTCTTCTCCAAAGCCAACTGGAAAGCCAGGAAGTTGCTATTACCATACTTCACTAATTTTATCTGAAAAGTGAAGATTTGTAATTAAAATTTGGGATGTGTTGGGGCTGACCACAGGGAGTAGCTTCAATCAGCTTTCTTGGGCTGACGTGGACTGATTACAACAACTTGTAATCAGTGAGATTGATTAACTGAAATTTGAGCAAACGCTCACCTCCTCCTAGCTAGGACTGCACAATTTATTGTCTAAAATCATATTTCGATGTAACCAAGATTTTAGTTTCTACACCTCATCATATTGACATTATTGAAATATTCTATTTAATTTAGAATGTCCTCTGTTGGTTAAAATAGTCAACATGTTCATACAAGAAGTAAAGTAGTTTTGTTCATATAAATCATGATTAATAATGATCATGTTATCTAGCAAAATAATCAAGATGAGCCATTTTTTATCCATTGTGCAGCTTTAATGTTAGACTCACTTCACTCTGGTTGCTATGGGGATCCTATATAGGAGCCTTTATTTCAGCATCAGAATTTTTGCAGGATTGCAAAATAACTCAAATGTGTAAGCACTGAACCACAGAGACAAACAACCAGCTTAGCTTTCATTCTTGGCATCGAATCAATCCATGCTACTCTTCATACTCACAAGTTCATGTTTAATTTTCAGAGGAGCTCTCATCTCTCATGCTCCTCTGAGCAGTCGAAACGTGTTTAGCCCAGTGTGAAGGAAGACCTATTGGGAGAATAAGTTGCTGCTAATCAGCACAAAATATTCCCAGTGTACTCGGCATGAACTAGATGTACCTTGAAGGTCACCTCTCTATAGAGTGAGAAGGAAAGGTAGGTAGGAAGGAAGGGAAGGTAGAGTTGAGAGTGGGCCGTGGTCTCCTGTCTTCCTCAGCAGTAAACTCGGGTATAACTAGGTACTTTTGTTCATCTCTCTGGGTCTGAACCTGCGTCAAGGACTGTCCTGCTGCTCAGCACTTTAACCTCTGGCAGAAACCTCCATAGGGTTCTTTACCTCCAGCACTGGTGCCTGTTGTCCTCCACACCTCCCCTTATTCACCCTTTCTTGGGCTGATGGCCCCCTCACAATATTTTCACTGCATTTCTCCTGCCTCTCCCCTGCTCTCTTTGTTCCCCTCTGTCTGTATTGCGGCAGAGGGGAAACTGCTGAGCCTGCCCCTCTGCCCAGTTTGGGGTCCACTGATAGACCGGCTCCCTGTGTAACTGCCCCACAGTCTCCTCCACTACTCCCAGTGTAAAATCTTCCTCGGATAGCTCAGTTGTGCGCCGAGCATCACTTGGCAAACGGTTTACAGTTCTACCAACCCAAATACATTCAGTCAAATCCCAACTTTTTGACACTGGTTTGTCCCGTCCTGTATGCCGTCGGCTGCGATATGACGCACCCAGCCCACGTAGCGACGCTCCTACGCAGTAGCAGAAACATAAATCTCGGGCACGCTCACGCTCTATCTGGCATCAGCCATTGCTCCAGCGTGGCCGGATTTGCGTGCTCTCCTCGTCTGTGCAGTAGGTGGGGTTGCTATGGAGACCTGCCATTTGCAGTGCCGCTGATGGGAGTGATTGGTCTGTATCGCGCACACGCAAACCGGCAAGCGTACACACGCACGCACGCACACACACACACTCATTAAGGGCTAAAAATAGATGCCTGCCATGTCTGCTCTGAGCGGTCTCACTCTGCATATTGATCATCATCCGAGTATGTCTCTGAGGAGAAGCTAAACGCAGGAGGGAACATTAATGAATCAGACGGCTGAGAGAAGCACGCCATTGTCCTGTAAAGGAAGTGCTTTATGCTGATACATCACTTCCTGATCCCTCATTAACTAAATTTCTCCTGACCTTAGAAAAAATGTAATCTGCAAATGTTTTACCTTAACGGCTTATCCTTTTCAAGGTGTGCAGTGAATCCCCAAAGCCACCAGGTGTTAGTATTTCTCTCGACACCAAAGGTCACACTCTTCCAGCAGGTGATTAAACTGGACCATTACCCTAATATGACCATTAGTGGTGGGGATGCTTGAAGAGATTGATGTCAGACTCTTGAGGCGAAGTGCTCATCAATTGCATCCATCCCACACCTGACTGCCGGAGACTCCTTTATCTTTGTTGTCAGTCCTGAGTGAAGTTGCAGACAGGATTTGAGGGTCGGACTGCAACGAAGAGAATAGTACTGAGAATCATTCTTGGAAACAAAGAATTAGGCAGGTTTGACCCCCATTTTGCAGTCAGTCCATCTTATGAACGGCAACAGAGATCTAAAACAAAAAGAAAAGATCCCCCTGCTGAAAACGTAATTGTCGGAGTCACGTTGGCACAGTCTGGTCATCACACAGGCCTGGAAGAAAGAGCAAAACCAGTGCATTGTAATGCAGCAGGTGAGCTCACATTTATCTCAGAGTAGCAGCCTTATCTTTATGTACAGTAGTCTGTCTTATCGTCACCATATAGGGAATAGGCTCACACTAAACCTCCCAAGGTGCCAGACACTCCCATCACCAGGAAGTGTCTAATTACATCTGCCGAGGTGCGAATGTGCTCGGAGAAGCTTTAATTATACCTATCTCGCCCACTTGCTTTGTCTGTCCCACCCATGCGTGCTTTCCCGACAGCTGAAATTATTAAAGATGTCGAGAGGAGTGGGTGGGAGAGCAGAATGTGCTCGGCTGACAATTGGGGAATAAATGTGGATATGGTAAATGGGAAAACGTGTATTTCAGTATCATTAGCGAGGGAGTGTAAATTGATGGGCTGCTTATCTCAACGGCAGTTCTTCATCAAAGCGTGTGCCTGGGTGATGGGCAGTAATGAGGGGGAGACCGGAGAGAAACGCGTCAGGCTGGGGAAGCAGGGGGTTTATGGAGTGCCGGGTTAAGGGTAAAACGATGTCAATGACAGGTGGCCTCGTTGGTGGGGCAAGAGGACGAGCGTAGATGCTCACAAAGTGGAAATAATTTAGCACATTTCAGTGATCGTGTTGTAATGCGTCTGCTCTTATTAGGCCAATTAACGTGTTACTCTTATCGAGTGCGGGATTACGGCCATTGAGCGTTGGAAGGGTAGACGTTCAAGTGCGCACGTTTGGCTCTCTTCCAGGGTGAACTTCAAGGAGCCGGAGGCGGTGCGCGCGCTGACCTGCACCCTGCTGAAGGAGGACTTTGGCTTGACCATCGAGATCCCCCTGGAGCGCCTCATACCCACCGTGCCCCTGCGCCTCAACTACATCCACTGGGTGGAGGACCTGATCGACGGACAGGGCCAACCACGCAAGGGCATTGACATCGGTAGCATCACATGACTATCTATCCCAGTCCCGCTACTGCTGTCGTAAGCTGTGTGCATATCGTCCTACTGCATGCCGGATAGTGTTCTCCTCGTCTCCGGTCTTGGTTTGTCACAAATGAAGCAAGGCGACACATGGGCATATCGCTCCCTCTTTAGATTCGTCTGAGGAATAACCTGAGGCAGTGTTACATTTCCCCAGCCCACAGTGATTTACTCTATAACTATTCTTACAATATTTACTATATGAAGTTCTTCATAAAGCTGAGTCAAATGCAAAGCTCATCTCTTGAGCGCTTGGCCCAGGTCTAGCCCTCATCCCCAGAGAAACTGGCTTCCAGTGGCACTGACCATTAGAAAGTCTATGGCTTTCAGCGCTTCCAACTGGCGCACACAAGCCCCTTTTATTTCCTTCGTACCTAACACTTATTAGCTAATTCCCCATTTGACATGTCACAGCTTGTTCGTTGCTCCATCCATCAGAGAAAATGTGATGTCTGTGTTTATATGTGCATGTGTGTGCATCTATGTGCATCTGTCTCCACATCTCCTTGGAGACCTAGGCCGCTGATTGGTGACCCCCGGCCCATTCTGTAAGGAGATTGGAGCCGTCAGATTCCTGATGGATAGCCACTGGGCATATCATTTTCCCCCCGTCTTTCCCTAAGGGGCTGCCACCCCACTCCACAGGGGATTGCTTGATGCCTGGTACAAAATATAATGCAGGGCTTGGTCTCCCGGCCTGGATGATTTGATAATCGCCACTTGAATTGCCTCTTATTATCCATTACAGCCAACAGGAGAAGAAGAGCATGCATTAGATGCAGGCCGTCTCACATAGTGGGATATCTCTCCCTTCACGCCCATGTATTTAAACAGCATATTTACATATTGTTCACTGAAAATCATACCCATTAATCATTCTCAAGCATGCACATCTTTTTAAGAGCTGCCAAATGTGTGTGTGTGTGTGTGTGTGTGTGTGTGTGTGTGTGTGTGATCTCTCTCAGGCACTGGAGCATCTTGTATCTACCCCTTGCTGGGAGCCACTATGAATGGCTGGTACTTCCTTGCCACAGAGGTAGATGACATCTGCTTTGACTACGCTACCAAAAATGTGGAGCAGAACACCCTCTCTGACCTCATTAAAGGTGAGCTTAAGCCGCTTTCACATATGAACTCCAGACAATGTCGGGAACTGATTCAGATCCAAGGGAGTTGCCCTTTCACACATGTAGCACACAACAGGAGGTTGTCCATGTCAGACGCGTTCTCATGTACTGGAAATACTCCGTTCGGTGTCGGTGAGGGGTGGCGCCTGGGTAGAGAGCGCAGGAGGCAGGACATGACGCAAAAAGTACGATGCGGAAATCGCAGTAACAACCAAACAATAACAATCATTTGATTTGATTTATTTGCACTCGTCATATAAAAATTACAAAACAGAAAAAATGCTGAAGTAATCTAATACCATCTTCTAGCCCATGTTAGCCTCTTTTATTTTATTTCATTTATTTTACAAATTTTTGATTATTCAAAAATGAGGATTCATTTGAAACATCCAACTTGACTAATAAGCTTAGTCTTACTTTTCTGTGTCTTGGATTTTCTCTAGTTGTCAAGGTTCCCCAGAAGACCTTATTGATGGATGCCTTGAAGGAAGAGACAGCCATCGTGTATGACTTCTGCATGTGCAACCCTCCCTTCTTTGCCAACCAGTTGGAGGCTAAGGTACGAGTTGCCTTGCCTTGGAATATTTTGACCGTCTTTGCCTGTGTCTTGTCTGAATCTTAAAAAAAACATTTGAAATCAAAAGATGAGAATTCTTTGTGCACCTGCGCTTGGCTCCTGGAGATGAAACAACATTTGTTCAATATGTAGAGCAGCCCAAACAAAAGGAAATATTTGTTTACAAAATGCTTATCGGCTTCCACTAGGCTTTTATCTGTCTTATTTTTACCCGTCTTGCTGTTCTCTCCAGGGGGTGAACTCGAGGAACTCACGGCGACCTCCTCCCAGTTCAGTCAACACCGGTGGGGTGACGGAGATCATGGCAGAGGGCGGGGAACTGGAGTTTGTCAAGAGGATCATCCACGACAGCCTGCAGCTCAAGAGACGGCTGAGGTGAGGACTAGATCTTGACTCGGGCCTGACGTTTTAAGCTTAATCCAAACTCAATTTTTACCCAAACTCAGCCTGACGTTTTGTGACACTAAACCTGACAAATGTGAGTGGACAGTCCATCACATTTTATTATTTTATTAATTTCATATTTAGACAGTGGGAAGGCAGCAAGTGAGACAGAATTGAGGAGGCAGAGGAGAGCACTCTGGTGAGATTTAATGCTTGGCAGGGGACATCGCCGCTCTACTATCTCTAATATTTTTGAACCTGACTCGAACCCGAGCAATTAGGTGAGAAACTCGGCTCAGCCTGACCTTAGCCTACTGATCCCGTCATGTCCCATAGAGTTTGTGCAAAAAAGGATTACACATTTACACATAAATCTAATCTTCTTAAAGAGACTTTTGCCAGTTTAAGGAGAGGTTCAGGTGGGAGATGAGAATGTCAGTGATGTAAAGGTACAGATGGGATGCAGTGCAGCGATGGAGCTGTCACCCAGAGTGGGCTTAATGATTTGGCAAACAATATCCACATGCCCACAGGGAGCAGCTGTGTATGGGTAGGGGGGGAGAGGGGTTCTCCAAAACCCTTGGTTATCCACTCTGTAACCGGGGCTGTCACTAGTGCAGTAGACTGAAACACAGATACAGGCAGGAAGGGAGAAGTGCTATTGAAGCTGTTTAAACATGCCACACCTGGGCCTCGTGTACAAGCGTTGATTACTATGCACAGGAGTGTCTGTGTGCTGTGTATGCAGTGGTGTGTATGTTAACACCTGTGTGCTCTTGTGTAGCCGAGCATTAAGAGATGAGAGGCTGCCACTGGGGAAGGCGTGAACCCCAGTCTCCCTCCCTTCCGTTCCTCTTATTTTCCTCTCCTCGCCTGTCTCTTCCCCTGCCGTGTCAGGTTTGGGGTTTGGGCCAAGCCAGACGCAGCCGGCTGTCACGCCCCAAAAGCATGCTGGGACACCAGAGCCACCAGGTGTCCATGGAAACCCAGCCAGCTTTTCTGATTGGTCCTTTGAGACCCCCCCCTCCCATTGCTCTCACTTCAACAACACAAAACTGCAATTACTGCCAGATGGGGGCGAGCCACCTTGGTTACCAATATAACACACACACACAGAACCTAAAACCACAGTTAGGAGAAGGAAATGATGCTCTTTATTCGGAGCTTGCCCTCTGATAAATGTTCACTGCCATTGATATGATAATTGCCATCTCTGGTAATAAGATTGTAATCATGAGCCTGTGTTCAGAAGAGCTCATGTGAGGACAGAGTAACATGAATATGGCTGGGATCTTGCTCCAGCTGCACTCTTTGGGACATTTGAAAAGGGTCTTTCAGATGTCCCGTCCCCCCAACATGGTAAAGTGGGAAACATCTGTGGATATTAGAGCTGTTAAATATTTCATTGTGTCACTTGAGGCCAAGTGGGTGTCTTTCATGTCTCCTTAACCTAGTTACCTTTCAGTGCCCTTACTAACAATCCTACGCAAGCTTTTTTCATGAGCTAGAGTTTAGGGGTGTGTTGTAAATAAATCCATATGTTCTGCCCATATTATATATTGGCACAATTTATGTGCTGAGATCTTCAGCTTTTCCAGTGGCGAGATTTTTTTCTTGTTTCTTTGAGATATCACTTTGACGTAAAAACAGTGGCATTAGCGTCACAAATTTAATCTCTAATCCAACTTTAACACCACCTGACAAGATTTATAAAAATGACTACCAGTCAGCTTTCTTCCCCGACTGACACCCTGATGTGTTTGTCTTTCCTCCTTTTTCCCTGGTTGGCCTCTCTATAGGTTTCTTATTGATCAAGGACGGCCTCATCTCTTTATTGCACAGCAGAGGTATTGATTGAGTCTCCTCCATGGGGCAACTTTAAAGCAGCTTTTCTCTGCACCCTGTGGTTTTTCTGTCTCATATTTCTATTTAGAAATCCGTCTGAAATTGTGCTCATTCTCTTATGACTTAGTAGTACATTATGAAGTCTTTTACAACAGACACAAGAGGCAGGCTAGAAGGAGCTCTTGTTGTTGTGGTCCCGATCAACCCGCCTTGTTAAGTTTGGGAGGTCATGCCAGGGCCGTCAACCCCCTTACCCATACACACACACACACACACACACACACAGCTGGTTAATAGAGTGTTCCTTCTACAGGTGGTACAGCTGCATGTTGGGGAAGAAATGCAGTTTGGCACCCTTGAAAGAAGAGCTGAGAATGCAAGGGGTGAGTAGCCAGTGAGAAACCAGAACAAAGGCATAGCACACAAACGACACACACAAACATGTACATCCGCTGCCATCAATTAATATTGCAAGGCAGTTGTTGTTTCATGAACTCAGTTTGAGCATTCTGACATATTCCATGCCCCATGGGCAGGGTTGGATAATGGCTTGTTGAAACAAGGCATTGCCAACCCATATTCCAACAACTCTAACCTAGATCTCTTGGGACCTGATTTTTTTTTTTTTTTTAATGGTGGAAGTACATCGGGCAATGAGCAGATGCCCAGTGACCCATAATAGATCGAGCCTTTCTAATATGCTAGCTAAGCACCGTCACAAACCAGCCGTGATTGAGGCGATTTCCGTTAACGGTGCGTGACTGAATCGCGTGGCAGCGTGTAGCTTACGTCCATTAGCCTCATTAGCCTAACTAATAGCACATGACTGCTAACCGATTGCTCCGAGCCTCTGGCCCTACCCCAGCCACTTCACTCACACGTACAAAAAATTATTCAGGGGAACAGACTGGCACCAGAGTGGCTCCCATGGGCATTGGTCAAAATCCCGTCAGTCATCCTGAATCATCCACAGTCCCCCACCTGCCCGTCATCCCATAAACCCTTGCTCCTCCAGAGGTCTCAGGGCGCCGTCACTGCTCATCAGCATGAGTGCAGCCTTGGCCATCATCCAGGAAAGAGGATGTTGCCTCATTTTACACTGTGCGCAAAAAGAAACCTGGCCTAATTAATATGCACATTTTACGTGCACCCAGCAGTCATTGTTTGCAGTGGGTCTACATGTCTCTCAGTGCCTGTTTAATTTAGTAAATGTGTTGGTGCTCCTGACCTCTGATCTTTACAGTAGTGACACCCCTCCCCTCCTCTTATTGATTGAAACCGTTCTGGGAGAAAATACGAGGTGGATACCTCTTAAGTACATATTCTTCTGAGCCCACGCCATGACCCCGTCCAATCCATCCGTCCTTCATGTGTACTGGAAAGTGTTTCGCATCGCAGGCGCGAATGTCTCCTTTCACGTATTTGACGCTCCATTTTCTTTCTCGCCCACAAATAGAGACGTGGATCTAGTTCAAGCCAACGGTAGCCATAATGTCTGTTTACATTTGACTGAGTCCTTTGTCTTCATTGTGGGTTATGTTTGTGGCTGACCCAGTCTGTTGTGTGTTTTCCCTGCATGCTCAGGTGCCTAAAGTGACCCACACAGAGTTCTGCCAGGGACGCACCATGCGCTGGGCGCTGGCCTGGAGCTTCTATGACGATGTGATTGTTCCGGTAAGATGGCGCCGATTTGTCCGTTGAACACCTTAGGAGTTACCGCCGTAGGCCTACAGGCCCGCCCATAGTCCCAGCAGATAGTTCTGTGGTCATCCTGGGACACGGACTGCCCCCCACCTGCTGCTGGAATTTTCCCCAAACACCAGCGCCGCCGCCTCCTCAATAATGCACTCCCTCTGTGCCCCACTCCCTCTTTTCCCCCACCTCTCCAGCCCCCGGCCTCCCTCCTCTCCAGCCCATTCCATTAGACGCACTCATTCAGCCCTCCGGGGAGATGTTTGCGTCTCTTTAATGTGCTGTATCCAGGCAACTGTTGCCAGGGCAGGAATGTGCGGCACATGGCCATGCCATCGTGCTCCCTGGGCAGTGAGAGAGAGAGCTGGAGATGAAAAGAAAGCAGGGGACAGAGAGAGACGATAAACAGTCGAAAGCCTCGCGGAGAGAACTAAGTAAACCTTGAAGTGGTATGAATCGGTGAGAGAGACGGGGAACCACACAACACACAACATAAAGGAAATGGGTGGGGAGAGGGTTACCGAATGGGAGATGCGAGGTTATGATGAGGACCATTGCGGTCTCCCTTTGCTGGGATTCCTCTAGTCTCTGTTGCCTTTCAACATAAAAGCGGTTGAGCAGAAAGATTGGCCTACATTTGCTGCTGCCCCCCTCTGTCCCTCCTCCTCGTCCTCCTCCACTTCTGTCCACACTCCTTTACACACTGGAGCTGCTCGGCATCATTACCAGGCAGACTACGTGCGCGTGCGTGCGTGCGTGCATGTGCATGTGTGGCAGGCGGCATATGCACCCGTGCGTGTCTGTATGTATGCATTTGCATGTGAGTCTCTGTGTAATTCCATGCATGACTGACTCTTAATTCTGCCTGTGTGTGTGTGAATGTCTTATGTATATATGTATGTATGTACCCGTGGGGGTGTTCATGAATGTTACATATGGCCTGTAGTATATGTGACATGCACACATCTATGACCTACTAACCCCCTTCATACCTGGAGAAGGACCCTGCCTGGAACCCTCTATGACACGACAGTACGGCTTCTCGCGCTGTCTTCCTCTTCCTCCTCTCCTCCTTCCCCTTATCTTCCTTGATCTTCTCCTGTCCTCCACTCTGTTGTTGTTTTTAACCGACCAGGTGACTTTGAGAACAACAACATACCTAATGAACTGGTCAATATCTGTGACATCACAAGACTGACATCTAATGCAGGAAGCTGTCCTCAAGATTCAGTCTAAATGGATTTATTGATTGAGTTTGATACATTTTAAACTGAAGAGAGAACGTATTCAGCAGTAAATAATAAGCTCTTAAGCTCACTTCCACCATGGTCACTCATTACTGGGAAGGAGAGATGTGGAAGATATTACAGTGGGGA
>OMKK01056470.1:0-12315 GCA_900302305.1 Polymixia japonica | reverse complement strand
GACTTTTTGACCAGTTCAGCAGACAAAGAGTGGAAGGAGGAAGAGCTGGATCAAAAAAAAAAAAAAAAGACTTCTCACCAAAGTAAAAATCAGCAATGTGTGTGTGTGTGTGTGTGTAAATTTACATTGATGGCTTCTTATGGCCAGGGTCCATGAGGCGTAGAGTATCCCTGATAACGCCAACTTTGACCTCTTCATCCACTGGACTGGGAACATACTCAAAAACCCCTGGAGAAACCTGGAAAAAACACACATGCACACAGATTACCATGGACACAGATTACCATGGACACAGATTACCATGGCAATGACAGTGATGATAATAATGAGTGTACAGTAACGAAGACAATGATGGTTTTGCAGTGGATCTTACCTCCTGTTCATGTTCTATCCTCATGCTGGGGTTGGAGTTCACCTCTAGTAATACTGGCTTCAGGTTCTTCGTCAACAAAATGTCAAAGCCTAAAATCTGGTGAGCACACACACGCGCACGCACGCATGCACACGCACGCGCACACACACACACACACACACACACACACACACACACACACACACAAATCCCAGTTTAGATTTGCTTTTCTGTCATAGTTTACTTCATAATTACATTATACATAAATACATTACTTATTTTTAACCCTTTTGCAAATACCATGTAAAACGGACTGTGGCAGGGGGGTGTGGTTAAAGCCAGATGTTGCTCAGCCAAGCAGCAGACGCAGCTGCAAGAGGTGAGTCTGATTAACAGAATGTTTATCTGGACTGCTTGTCTGTATCTTATTCTCGCTTGCAATAAAGCTGGGTCCAGACACACAGGCTCCACGTTACAGATACAGACTGTCGCCTGAGAAGGCCAGAGACTGAGAACAAGGGGGAACAGAGTTGTCCTTAATTTATGCACCGTACCGGCCTGTACGGCTTATGTGAGACACTGTGGAGATTGGTGCAATAAAAGTCTGTGTGTGAAATGCAGCCTCTTCCTCCTGCTTCCATCTGAGCCCTTGTGGTGACACACCGAACATCTTTATCCATCCCAAGAATTCCCATGACAACCCATTATTGCTGAAAAGCTGTGGCACTTATGAATGCACATGCGCCAACATGCTAGCATCACACACACTGCCTACCTGGAAGCAGGTCGGTCCTGGCTTGCCAGGCGGTATATCAGCCTGGTAGTAGACCTTGAGCTCAGGCACCAGGGCGATGACAGTCTTAATAACGAGAGATATGATGTCCGACCACACCTTCTTTATATCTACGCCTTTAGAAGCCAACCGGTAGAGCACGCTGGAGAAGGTGCGCTTGCTGCCCGTGCTCAGGCTGTCTGAGTGAACAAAGTTGCCACTCTGGACGTTGAGGGAGTAGTTGGTCAGGTGCATGAAGACGTGGCTCAGATTCTTCTGGGACGGCTCCTGCACAAATAAAATAAGACTCCTGTTAATTATCAAGGCTGTGAGAGTAAACTTAGCAATTACTGATGATTTGTTGTGATACACTATAAAAAAAATATGATCAGATAATAAATTAACGGCTTCGAAGTGGATTGCCCCACATGTCCCAATCTCTCATACTTGAGCATTACAAAGGTTACCTGGTAAGGTTCGGTGCAAAAGCGTGTCAGGCCTTCCTTGGCAATATAGATCTCCAGTGGCTCCATGGACTTGACCAGCACGTAGAGGCGGATATCGAACTTGAGCTTGTCAATGAGCAGCGGCTTCTGGATGTACTCCTGGACTACAACCTGCTTGGCCTGTGAACCCGTCATGAGCTTTAGGTCACTGGGGTCACGTATGAGGTAGATGCCGTCCCCCTGGGAGCCCCCGTCTGGCTTGACGATGAAGGTGGGCTTAACTGTAGAGTCATGTTCCTTCAACATGCGAATCTGGAGTAGAGGCGGGAAGGGGAAAGGAAGGTAATGGGAGAAAGTAGTTAGAAAGCTTTTATTGGCAACACTTGTGTCCAAGATATGTATATGTATCGTAGTTTACGTCCAAAGTAGTTAGGATTTTGTGTTTTTACAGTGTTACAGAGTAGTGTTGGTTAGTTTGCAATTTATTATAATATACAGTGACAATATATACCTAATATAATTATAATAAAACAAAAAATTGTGTAACATACCATGGTATTGTCAATATTAACACTGAAAAGATAGATACATGATACAAAGATAGATGCATGATATAGATACTGCTAACACAGTATAATTATGTACTTTCTCAAATATACAGATTGATACTCATGGTAAAGTGTTACCATATTGTACCTGTTGCTGACAATGTGGTTTGTCCTCAGGAAAGTAATGCTAGTAGCCATATCAGAGAAAAGAATGAGGCTTTATGGTCAACTTTTAATGCAATAAGCTTTCCTTTGTAAGTGAACTTCAACTTCAATTAACATAACAATGACTACATCATTTTATTGTGGTTATAAGGGGCTTGTTCACGATCAGTCTCATTTTCTACAGTGACTAATGCCGATTCCACTTCAAACTGAATTAAAAGAGGTCTCGATTGCTAGGCAACTTGATGCTCATTTAATTATAACATTTATTATACATGATTATAACAATGACATGCACAATCACAATCACTTAGCTTAGCTTTAGATGCAAATAGTGCACTTTGACATTAGAGTGATCATTACATATGTAAAGATTTGGTTTTCGGAGGCATTAAACCATCCTTGACCTCAATGGGGTCATCAATGGGGTCACCTGTAATCACATCTACATTGCAAGCCAATTTGTACTCTGCATAGTCCAGGTTTAACATTAACCTCCACATCTTAATTTTGCTGCATCATCAGCTAGAACCACTAGTCCCAGCATCCAACTTCCAATGCTTTTGCCCTGAGTGTTACTGTACTGTACTGTTACAGTTCTTCAGTGTGACTTTAGCGCCCCCTTGAGCATCGTCAGCAAATCCCCATGATCCATCATATAAATACAAGCTCTTACATCGCTGGTTCAGTTATACATTTTTTAATACTCATTTGGGATAACTGCATGATTCTTGCCACTGTGATGAAAGCCTTAAACAGGAAGGACTCCATAGAGTGCAGGACGCAGGCTTGTCTGCTGTAGACAGAACCGTAATTAGAATAGTGATACTCTGGTGCCCCCCTCTGTCTGGATAATATAATTTATACTAAAACTATTGACCAGCTGTTCTTGCAATTGTACCATGACTTATGTGCCGGGTGACATTTTTCATCAAGAATGCAAAGTGAAGTGCCTCAATCACTGGGTGATAAAATGTCTAGAGTGTCAAATTAATCTCTTCATGAATCAGTGAACGTAGATGTGTGTCACATCTGTTTGGATAAATATGTACAGTGTCATTTAGTTGAGCGCTCATTAGTTTATTTGCTTAGCTTGGTTTCACTACATAACCCCTGTTGGAGTCTACTAGGCTTATCCTATGAAGGAAAGCTTTGCACGACATTGACCTATAGTTCCAAAGTCATGACCACCTCCCAAGGTCAAACATCTTCACTGCTGACTGTGCTTGGCGGTAATTACTGGCGAGGTAAAGGTGGCTTGAGCCAAAGGACAGGAGTCAGAGCTGGATGAAGAACAAGAAGGGAGGAGAGAGGAAGGGGTTAGAGGTGGGGAGGTGTATCACAGCTGAAGGTCTTTAGTACGATGACCCCAGCAAGCTGGTGTGTCGCCACCTCTTAGCCAGTGTGTCATTCACTATTAGCGGCTCAAGCAGAAATGGTGAATAAGATGCAGCTAAAATTAGTTGGCCTAAAGCATCCTTTTTGGACCTTTACCAAGTGAGAGAGGAGCCAACTACGGGCTTATACTGTTTAACAACAAAACAAGACTCGAGCTCAGGCTTAATCAGAAGTAGCAATCACAATTACGTAGGACTTCGATGTAACACTTAGATAGTTAACAGCATTGGGTTAAGCCCGGGGTGTTGAAGACACCCGAGTTGGCTAAGAGCACACAACAATGACATGCTGTTCTAACTCATGTGGTCACAAATAGCGCAGAAAAGAAACCACCACGAAGTTTATCATGCAGGTAAATGACCTAGGGATGCCTTCGTGGCAGCCAGTACAACTTGGTTTCAGAAACCAAATGACTGTCCTTTATTGCAGCAGCGTGTACCTGTGCAGAGAACTGCTGGTATTCCTCAGGCAGGATCCAGGAGCGGGGATAGAAGTTGTACTCTTCTGGGAACAGCTCCTGCATGGTCCGTACTGCCCTGCTCAGGTTGATCTTCCTCAGCATCTCAATCATACCTGCCATGCAACATTAACATTACCACAGACAGTCATGGATGTATCTGTCAATTAAACTGAAAATGCACTTAAAAATAAGAAAATTAAAATTACAATATGTAACATGATTTGCATTCCCTGTAGTATCATTGAATTTTGAAAGATAATGTTTGAAATTTATTTCCTTGTGAATTATTTCCTAGTGTACCATACGCCTGAGATATCCTATATATACATAATACAGTATATAATAATTCTGTCTGGGACGGACTTGTGTTTATGTTTACCTTCTGCCACTCGTGCTAAGTACAGAGTACCACGTTGGTCATGTTAAAGAAACAAAATATGTGGTAAGGAAATGTTGTGCGCATGATCTATAAATGGCCAATGCACGGCTCCATACTAGAGACACGTTTCAATGGTGTTGATTTGTTTCGCGTTCCGATTGCTTTTCGCCTTGTAAACCCCAGAGGGACGACTTCACACCATGCCCCTTTAAAATATAAATCATAAGAAAACATATTAATATTGTGAAAATATCACATTGCCTACGATCAAATGTAATTATTGCCCAGCCCTACCTATACATGAAACTGCCAAACTCTAACTATCATTGCACTCATAGTTAAACATACATACTGTATATGTGTGATGTAGGATGTCAGCAGAAAGTTGAGATGACAGATGCACACGTGTTAGAATACCTGGGAACTTGTTAACCTGCCCCGAGACGATGTTCTCGTTATCATGGAATGACACCCCATGCCAGTATATGTCACAGGCTGTCCGTCGTCCCAGAGGAAACTGCAGAAGGAATAAAGTGACAGATTATGAGGATAAACTAGGGTTAGCAAGAAGGATGCTTCCTCAGAATAATCAACCCCATTCTCATTCTGTAAAAAAAAAAAATTCTGCCTGGTTCAGGTTTAGATCTTGCACCAATACTGGTATAGTGTGCATGGCTGATACAAACACATTTAATTCTTGGTAAAGAATTAGGTGATAGTGAATGGATTTGTATTTTGCCAAGAGTTTTAAGACTAGCCTTCATTTCCAGTGTCATTAAAACCAGGTTGAGGCATACCAATACTTCATCAGCAAAATGTACTATCTACTGTATGCATATGCATTTAAAATAGAAGGCTTAATCTGTCAGCATGACTAAGGCCATAGTCGGGGGTATGTGTCCTTTCAGTGACCCTGGGGGATGGGGCTAATCCTGCCTAACGGTAGGTATGTGCTCTAATGAGCCAGGAAAGACCAGAGGAAGTGAAATCATTAAAGGCTTAGCAAGGTGAGAAACCTCTGCATGACGCCTGGCACGACTCACACCTATTGTCCTCTATGCATCTCCTCTGCATTATAGGCTCCTGTTACTGTGCAACACATACTTTTTAAGAATCAGAAGATATATTATGCACAAAGTGTCTTGAGCTACAATATGTAACATCCAGTCGGTATGCGTATCATATGCGTTATAGATATAATGCGATATAACTAGAACTGTACTGTATATACAATTTCATGCCAAAACATTCATTGTCCAATTGCCTTGCCTAAACTATTTACTAACTTACTCATTTTTTTTCTAGACTACATGGTTTAGAGCCAACGTAACAACAACCAAAACAACTGTCTCTGATGAAATCTATCAATATCTCCAACAGAACAGCCTGGAACAACACATAGGTTCGAACCATTCAAATGTCTATTTTTGCGTATTATGCTGCTTCTCTCTCTCTCTCTCTCTCTCTCTCTCGTGGTTGGTGCTAGAGTGAGATTCGTAATTGATATGTTATTCGATAGCCTAATTTTTATACAGGTTAGGTAATATTCATACTGTTAAACAATTTGATAGTATTTTTCCACCTTTGCTGAGCAAGAGTTTTGTGCGAAAGGAATTAAAGGTCCCAACTCCTCTGCCATCATTACCACACGGTTGTTGTTGAATTATTCGCTTGTTTCAGCTTGACCTACATTTCATTTTCAATCAATGAAAGTGACGTTGTGTGACTCCTGTCCCATCATGCAGTGCAGCGGTCCAGGTCCACGAGGGAACTCAGACGGTCACGGTATTGCTCCTTGCTGTCACTGAGGCACTATATCACTACAGCTGCTCTCTCCTGTCCTCTCCCCCGATCCTCACCCCCTGCCAAGACACCCTCTCATTAGTCGCCCACCTAATTCCATGGGATCCTCAATGAATGGTGATGTCATTTCTCAAGGGAGTTGATTGGTCAATGAGCAGCACATTTATATGTTTCGATCTGTAAGCCTGAACATAACCTGCCCAGGAGTAGGTTAGGTGTGCAGCATAAGTTACCACTGATCCCTAGTTAAAAGTAAGTGTGAAGAAATGCGCTTATGATAATTATAGAAAGCTAAGAGACTCATGTATTCATTGTATTCATTATAAGCTAAACATCTTAAACTGACCTTCCTACTAATCTAGTGTTATGCTCCCAGGATGCAACCCCAAATTCCTTTCTCATGTAACCTGTTTGCGGTTCTGTATATAGGCTTGTTCTCATCTTTGGAGAACTACCATCTGTACTTCTCTCCCCATGCTGCATGAATGAACTCTCGTAGACAGAAGACTGGACTATATATTAAATATTGGTAAAGAACTTAGGAAGAATACATACATACACGTACATGTATACACATACAGGTCTGCACTCATGGTCCACCTTCTACATGTCTGCCAACACTATTATCAGGTATTGTGGCGGTGGTCTCTCTTTCCATAGTGTACGCTTTCCACTTGGGTTCCCTAAAGCGACGTGATTTTTCTCTCTCAATATATCCCTTGCACCTGTCTTCGCATCCCACAACAATGAAATACACTTTTTTTTCCCGTTCCTCTGACAGTCAGACTGACATGTGCGTCTCCATTTGTCATTTCACAACACAACACAACACAACACAACACAAGTGAGCTGTGGTTCCAACCTGGCAAATCCTTCTTGCTCCGAAACCTCTCCATCACCACTGGCAACACTGCGGTGACTCCAGAACAGTTCACCGAAAATGTCTGTGTAATCCCCGACAAACAACCATTGTGCAAGGCCCACGCTGCAGCCACAACAGGCTCACACACAACAATCACCCAACCAGACCCTTCCTGGACATGTGTTCAGCTCCTTGCTCGAGATTGAGTTATCTCTCGGTCCCTGGACTGCTGAAACTTCATCCTTGCATGTCTCCCAAAGCCCTCTCTTCAGCCCCTGCAGCTCATTTAGAATGCTGCAGCCTGCCTTATCTTCAACCTCAACAAATTCTCCCACTTCAGTGCCATCCTGCACTCCCTCTCTATTATACTGAGAAAATCTTAATAAGAATGCCTTACATCCCCCCCCTATTCACTCCAAAATGGCATCCCCTTCTTTCTTAAAACCCTTTCACGTGCGCAGTTTAGCCCTGAAATGTTCTGGAACTTTCCCGTGTCATGGTCATGTGTGAATGGGAGTTGATATTCTGGAAAATCTGCCCCAGCAATTCCACCCCCCCTCCTCCAGAATGGAGAAATAGTGAACAAACGCGTAAGGTTCCCAGGTCAAGCATGCCATGGGTTATGACAGTCAGTAAGACACTTTTACATGGAGCGAGTGAACCAACCACAAGAGCCATACATAGTATGTAAAGCCAAAGGGTCCACAATTCACTGGGCTTCCTATGGCGTATAAGTGTCTAAATGCTGTTAATATCGCCCATACACAGATTGTTAATGGTACTATTTGTCTTTGCTGAGAATATACAGACAGGGATATGATGAACATTACTACGCCACTGGATCTTGCACTTTTTAAGGGTTGCAATTTTAAGGGTTCTATGTGTGAAAGGGGCTTTATATTCCTATTCTAATTCCCTTATATGCTCCCATCTGTAGGTTAAATGACAAGAGTTCTTATTTCCTTACCTAGCACTTATCTTTCACGAAAGATCATTCAAGATCACAGAAATATTGTGATAAATTTCTATTGTCAGGAATTTAAGCTTTTTCTACTGTGCAGTTATTGCAAGTCACTCTACACTGAGCGTCAGCTAAGAGCATCAGCTAAATGCCATGCATGTTAATGTACATATATTAATCTAGATTACTCTATTGTCGTCCCAAGTAACTATAAAGCTGCCAAACATTAAGAGTTCTGACAGTCAAGATGATCATGTATCTCCATTATTTCTCATAAGGAGCAGAAGGCTTCTTTACACCCAGCTATGGCTGATTTAAAGTTGTTGAATTAAAGGAATATTTCACTTACCTCCATCTAAGTGCATCTACGAGTAAGCTAGTGACCACTGCTGTCCCTGTTGTCAGTTTTCAACATTGCTGTTGCCCAAATCAAATCAATCAAAAATCAAAAGAAGAATTATATCAAGAAACTTTAAAGGTGATTTCTAAAAACTTTACTGAGACCAGGATGGTCTCTGAACTGATGAGGCTTCCTGTACAGAGCCAACAGTGTCAGTTGTCCTTTTAGCTTCAACAGTGATCTAATAATATGTGTGATAATCAAGACTTGATACAAAATACACTTGAAATAAGTGGATTTGCTAAAATTATTTTAATTCTTAATTATTACTTCTAATATAAAATATTGTATCTCTAATTGCATTGTGAGGTGAATATAATGTTATGCTCTTAAATTCTACTCTTAATAAGACAAACTCACCAGAGAAACCAGTAGCTACATGTTACAGATCTGTGGAAGATTAGGAAGATTAGGATTCATTCATTAATTCACGAGTAAGTGTGTGTAGCAGGGAAACCCTACTTGACAGCCAAGACCTGCTATAAATAATCCAGTTAATGTATAACTGGTTAATCTGATCAGGTAAATAGGTCAAATTAATTTGGGTAGTATCTAGGGAACAGAGTTTGGAGCAGTGCCCTTATGTGTGTGCAGATATAAGTATTCTGCTTTACGCTTAACTTGGTAAGTAAATAATACACCTTTCCAGCCCCACTGACATTTCAGTCCATGAGGTCAATTTATCTGATCTTAGTTGGCAAAAAGCAGCTCAGTCTATTAACGCTTAATGTTGCTTGGCCAAAGGATATGAGCCAAGCATAAAACATGTTCTGCCATTTAGTCCAGTGAATATCTTTAAAATTGACTTTCTTCAAATTTATTTCACTTAAACTGTGCTGTACCTGGGTTAAATATAAATTATGTCATCAGGCCCTTATTTTCCCAAAATGTACTTTTGAGCGGTGGCTCTCATTAAATTCATGAGTGTAAAATCCATAAAGGAAAACAATCTGTAGGACCGAAATCAAAAGATTAAAAGACATGTACTGTGTTAGTCAGTCTTTCTATGATGTACGTGGGACTCAGACCCACCAACTACCCATTCCCTCCGCTCCAAAGAGGACTAAGAGGCTATTGGATTAGAGGAGATTATGTCTAATCATTTCCCACCAGAGAATGCCATATGCTGAAAGTCAGTTGGCAGCTGTCTCTCCAGCCTAAAAATCCTGTGCCATCAAACCTGTCAGTCAGCACACGGTCCTAATAGTTATGTGGAGATGCAGCCAAGCCTTCACTTCCCATACCACACAATTTCTATGCAAACTGACCTTGGAGGCAAGTCTACAATACATCAGTCACTTAGAGGTGAAAGCCTGCCTAACTACTGAGAACATCACATTATCTTAGCCCATTACTCTGAAACGTAGTACTTTCATGCTATATAAAACCTTTGATGAAATTTACTGTAATAGCCCTTTGCCATGATGCAAAAGATGCAGCCCAGTTTTGCTTTGGCTGAGTGATGGTTCAAATTGATACAGGATCTGTAGCAGCCTTGAGTTTGTTGGAGATGTAGCACTATGACAACGGTTGGTAATGTATAGGGCTGCTGTCTACAAGTTGTGATACCAGATCTGCTGAAACTGGAAGGGTTTAAGTATCAGCGCCTGGTCATTGGTGTTAAAGACAGTCTTTAGCCTATTTCACCTGTCTCAATTATTTGGCCTTTAGGACGTCTGGCCTAATCAATAATGGAGACCATGTTGATAATGGGTGATAGTAGGTATTAATTGCATCATTCAAATTGCTGTGAGACTCACCAGATGGTCCCCGCCTCACAGAGTCAGGAAGACCGTATCAATTAACCCTCTCATTAATGATTTATAGCTATTGCTTTCCATTTAGAACAACTTTCTTCCACAAGCAGTTGTAATTTTATACATTATATGCCCATGACCTGACAGTTTCAAGCGACAGTGTTTCAGGTGACTGTATCATCTCATTAATAATATGCTGGACAATGTCAATCAACACCTTCTCATCTGCAATCCTTCATGGAGATCCCATTGAGCCTTTAGAGACTGATATAAAATGTTCTAAAGTTTTGATCTAGAAACAACATCTATCCGTGAGAAGAACTTCACCTCTCTCTAGGTGGCTTCATATCACCTTAATAGTTGTTTGGTTTTTACTCCTGGTGTGAAAATTCTAATACAAACGATATATCACAATCCTGTCTATATACTGAACACACGGAGCCTATATAGGTGGTCTAGGAAAATCCTGCAATCATTCTTGGTGTATTCATTTGCCCTTATCTTGATTGATTGCCTGTATCTTACACTTAAACCACATATTCACATATTGCCTGTATCTTGATATCATATATATCTTCTATCTAGGCTACATACAATCAAGATGCCCATCATCTTTGGAATCCTCCTGCTCTATAAATGTAGTCTCTATTTGGCGAGCCCTAACACAGTCAAAAAAGGAGTCTAGCATAACCAGAGTGGAAAGTTAACCCCAGCTAAATGCTGACAAGTCTTAGCTATGGCTGCCATGTTTGCCTACACTATCAGCCAAATTGGAAGGTGACCAACCATTATTTAGAGGTCTTGATCAAGTCCAAAAATGTAGCTAGGTTGTTTTGGAATGAAGAAACCAGACTGGAGACAAGAAAGGAAGCATGGCTCTAATTTTGGTTTTGCATAGAAAACCAAAGGCAATTGTCAATCTGATAACATTGTTGGAGCCACGCCATGCACATTGTAAGGCTACCATAACTCATAGACGTGGTAGTGTACCTCTTTCCATTTAAGCTGTTTGATGCTCAGCTTCAGGGCCTCCAATGAGGTTTTGGCTTTGGAGATATCCACTGTCACAGGTCTTTTCTTCCTTGTAAGTTTTAGTCCATCTTCACGGTGCGTCTCTTTAATGTCTTTGGCTCGATGATTGAGTGCAAAGTTCCCGTTAGTCTCGGTCTTCCCCTGCAATATCTTACCAGTTCCTTTGATGTGGAGGGTCTGTTCGTGCCCTATTCTGTTCAGATTTCTGCCCACATGCGCAGCAACACCGGAACCGTGCAACGTCAGGTCGGACTCGTGTTTTCCGCACGTATTCTTCTCATCTCTGCCCGGTTTACTACGCGTTTTACTCCTCTGCTTGCAGGTGATGGAGGTCTTGGGGACATCCCTCCGGGCCGCGGTGACGCTAGGAGGGACCGGGGACACGGACGCCACCGGCACCTGCTCCTCCAGGTCCACGGCAGCCTCCTCCTGCGTGTTCTCGCCCGATGATTTCATTTGCTCGAGTTGCACCTTTACTTGTACATAATGATCACTCATTATAGGAATCGGTATCGCCGACACCGCCTGGCAGGGGCACAGTTGTACCGAACAGTGCGGCAGTCCGACACCGGCGAGTTGACGTTATCCCGGCGAAATGTATTCAGCATTTCAAACGTCGCTTGGAATAGCGAAGGAAGCGCCTGAAACGACTTTCTTTTTTAAAATCTACATCTTCAAGAGGCTAAGCAGCACTCCTCCCGTCTTATTAGCCGCTAGTGGCGACAACCCTGGCTAACACTTCAAGCTAGCTTCCTGGGCTTGACGCGGCTTCACCTGACGCTAGCGTGTAAAAGTCCATTTATATGATTCTGTATCATTCGCGAAACTTTCCCCCTTTTTTTTTAACGGCAGTCTTTAACTGACGGGTATCGTCGGCTACCTCTCTGTCTGTGATTGAAGAGCGGCGTGACGACACCCAGATGGTGCGCTGCGTCAGCTGTCGTTACGGCATCGCGTCGCTTGACGTTAATGGAGCGACA
>OMKK01056468.1:0-11318 GCA_900302305.1 Polymixia japonica | reverse complement strand
ACTTAGCTTTCTCATAACCCGCTAGTTTTTTTTTTGTTGTTTTTGTTGTTTTTGTTTTGTGTCTTCGTTTTTTTTCCCCCTCTGGATTCCCCTCCCCGGTTTTCTTGCTACTCACACATCGAGAGGCGAAATGAGGCGCGCTGGAAATTCGCAGGCTGACAATGGAAGACAGCTGCTCCTGCTGCATAAGTCTTTCATGAGCTGAATTAGTTGTACAAGCCTTCGCTCCCTTCCCCCTCCTCCTCCTCCTCCTCCTCCTCCCCCCCTCCAGCATGCCTAGCTCGAAGCGCTCGCTGATCCAGACACACATCAACGCGGCTCGTCAAACGCTTAGGCGAGAGGACGGCGGAGGGAGGGCGAGACAAAGCGTGACAGGGCTTTGTTTGACAGATCTGTGATTGCTTTTGCAGGAATAGCCCAAGATGTTTTGTGTCCCTGTAGAGAACCGTCACATTAATTCTTAATGAAGATTTTGTGCTTGTTTTAATGTTTCACAAGGTTGGGTTGGATTGTTTTTGTCTTTTTTTATTTTTTTATTAATCAGACGACAAAATTGAAATTTATAGGAGTGTGCTAGTACTTACATTTTTCATAGACTGAATGCGTGTTTGAAGACTGACTCCAACTCACTTTTAAGCTTGTAGGTATTTGTACAAATTGGACATATTTTGACAGAAAATTGGCTTTAAGGAGACACTTTCAGGCAAGTGGCAAGTAGGATAAAAACTTGACAGCTCTTACAAACAATTCTTTCATTGGTTTGGGAGTTCCCATTCCAAAAATGTAAATAAACTATACTGTAATAAACTTAAAAAGGATATTTCAACATTAAAACAGATTTAAAAAACAAAACAAAAAACTGGATCATCAAAAGGATACTATCCAGAAAAACACATAACACCTATAATGGATAATATCCAAATTGATAGATAAAAATACACCTAACAGCCGCTGCATCTATCACATCTAAGAGTTTTGCCATGGCAAGTGGCCTAATGACAGGAAATTATTTTTCAATGTGAGTTCTGCAGTGCCATTCCTCCCCAGTCAACTTGCTAGCCAAATACAAGAACAACAAAATGGTATCTGGACTCCCAGCATGGAGCAGCAATGTTTACAGGGTACCTTGATGAGCTTTGTGAAAGTTAGGAGTTTATTGCAACATTTTCAGCAGCGAATTAAAAACCTGAAGTTCCCTTTGTTTATCGAGACACCATATGTTGTGGAAAAAGTAGGTTACAGAACGGGTGGGCTGACCATTACGCGTTTTAAAAAGACCCAAGGTCACAATTACCCATCTGTAGAAAATGTAACAGTCTCATGGGTGCTATTATGGTCTTTAAAATGAGTGATATCCAAGAAGCATTTAAAAGAGATTTGTCCTAAGTGAGCATGTAAACAAAACAGAAAAAAAAGGAATATAAAAGGGGTTGATGAAAATGTATTTATTTATTTAAACTAATCATGATTTTTTGCTACTACCCTGTCATGCTCATTTCAAAGGTATCGCTTTCAAACATATCTTTTCATTCTTCATAGTTAACTGAAACAAAATGGTGGCAAAGAAAGCTTTTATTATGCTCAATCAGATCTGACTAATATTCCCGAAAGCCTTCAAGACAGAGAGAAGGCACAAATAATCAAAGTGGCCATTGTCTGATGTCAGGGTGACTACAGCCAGTTTATGACTATTAAATATTTCCGCACAGAGACCTCAGGTGCCTCTTGACATAGAATTGTCTGTGCAACAGGACTACAAACTTAGTGGTTCACCGTGTTCCCATTGTCATTCACTTTGCAAATCTCTGGTCTGTCTCGGGGGCTGAGGCATGCAATACTGTGAGTATCTGCTGAGGATGCTCTGTTCTGGATTATGGGGCCAATGCTGATATGGGCAGTGAAATGGATTCACTAAACTTTTTAACAGCTCTTGATCAATTCTAGAATGTAACTATGAAGTGTAGGCGTGGATTGCCACAGCCAAGGACAACCTTATTAGCAGTGTTAATTTCGTTAATGAAAACGATGACTAAATATGCTCGTCAATGATCTTTTTTTTCCATGACTAAGACAAGACGATAACTAGACAGCACTGATGTCATTAAACACTAACTGTGACTATATTGACATGCAATATTGTTGACGAAAAAAGAGAAGGAAAGAAATCGGGCCCCCAAATGACCAAAAATGATTGGTTTTGGCTAGACTAGATTGACTGAAATGTTAATCAATAATAATCTGAAAAGACTAAAATGTCAACAGTTTTCTTCAGTCATCATCTAGATGATGTCCTGTGCATGTGAACGCGCTTCTGCTTCTCTGTTGCTGCTGTGTGCGCTCAATGTCAAACAACATGCGCTGCAAGATCGCTCCTCTTTAGTATTACTTGGTATCAGATCAAAACCAATCGTGGTATCACCCACCCCTAGATGTGCGAAATTGTGGCCAAAAGCCTTGTAACTAGAGGGCTGATGTCTTCATAACATAAGGATCACATCCAACATATGTTGCGATTTTCTATTTATACCTTTTTCTCGTAATATTGTCTAAACTAGCACAGTACGGGCTTTCCTCCATCCTGCTTTTCACTTACTACTGAATTTGGCGCACCGTAGGAATCACATGAATTGTAAACAATGAATGATGTAACTTAGTCAGTTATACTCAGTCATAACTCAGTCAGTCAGTCAGTGACAGACATTCGCGTTTATAGGGCTGGCCCCGCTGTTGTGGTCCAACCAAAAATAATAATGGTTATATATGTGCAATGAACCAAACAAAGCAAACATTTAGTCAAAATATGTAAGTATGTTAAAAACATTTTTTTATCAAATTATATTCACTTCTGATTGAAGAGTAGTTAAAACTTTCATCCTAGGTTTAATGCTGTACATCAAAGTGATCAGTGTGTTGATGTTTCTTATACGCCGATATACTCAAAGCCCATTGCAACAATGACACAAAAAGGCAGGATGTTTTTAGCATGTGTTTTCTAATGTTTTGGAAGCCAATTCATCTTTGATTCATCTTTGGTAACAAGCAGAAGCAACAAATCAATCAGACACAAAGATCACACATAACAACCTTGACATTTCATTAATCATTCTTATGGAAATCCCCTAGAAAGTTCACACACAAGCATGTTTAACACATTACATAAACTTTGCTTTATAAGACATTTATAATGTCCGTGCAAGAACAGCTACATGGTACATTCATAAAGACAAATTCGATCCCCATGTCAGATTTTCTAAGGGGTTAGCTGGACAAGCTTACCATTCCGTTGATTTTATGGTTTCAGGCAAAACACAGTAAGCAGTAGGCATGACATAATTCCACTGAGGGCTAATAAAATGAGTTTTTACAATGCAAAACATACAGTGAAGTGATTTGACTAAGTTGAAGCACTAATTGTAAATTCCAGCAAATGTTTATAAATACTGTGATCTTAACAGTGATATTTTTGGCCACGATCACTCGTGTGGTTCATGGTTTTGTCTGCTTGATAAAGAGTGAGAACGTTGGATTTTCTAAATTTGCCTTTAAAAATTGGTTGAATGGGTGCAGATATTGTCATTACAATGCAACGACATATATAAGGCCTAAGATTAGTTTCACAAACTACTGCATAGTTGTTTTCAAGATCAAAAGCAATACAGAGACAGTGTAAAAGCCCTTTGTCTACCGTTTGGGCCTCACTTTCAAGGACGTCAACCACATACAGATGACAGGAATCTGAAAACCAAGGTAGAAAAGGCTTTCCTTTGATCTTTTTACAAATGATACATGAATATAAGTGTCAATGAGGCAGCACTGATGATGTGTGAAATGCACGGTTTGTGTCTTGGTCTGACCCACCGAGTATCCTAAGCATGTGGATTTTTTAAATATAAGAAAATACGTAAAGCCTAAGGTATATCACAACATGCCATAATAATATAATAGGGATTTTTTGAGGCCGATACCCATATCTGATTTTTCCCACCTATATCGTCCAATTACGATTGTTGTAGGAAATTTTGTACAATAAAATGGGTTACGGTTTTCATGCCTATTTTCAGATAATCAATGGATCATAGCTGTAGGGGGGATTCCAACACTCTACATAACAAATAAAGGACACAACTAGGGCTGGGTATCATTTGAACATTTTTGGTACTGGATTTTGAATTACTCACTCTAACTGGATTTTCTACTTAAAACAGCACATTATGTTTAAGCCAAAGAAAAAGTGGTGCGCTTTTGCTTTAAGTGCGCAATTACGGGAGATATTGTGCATTATGGGAGAAGGAGTGCATTGTAGGAGACCTGGCAGCCATTGCTGTTGTTATAACTCAGTATCGAGTATGTGAGTACAGACTGCAGAGCAGAGCGCCAGAAGCAAGGCTTGTAAAACTACATGTGCTGCAGTTGGAGTTAGATGGTGAAAGCATTGTAAAACTGAAGCCCAAAATAGAGTCCACTATGTTTGGGACTAGTTCTGTCTCTGACTGCAATCACTCAAAGGTCTTTGCTGCTGACCGCGTGTTAATGGATAATATTTTTAACACCTTTGGTGATCAGGTAGAAAATGACGACAGCCAGCTTAACCGTCTAACTGCAGAATTTTGGCACCAAAAGTTTTAGCATTTTACGACGCTGATACCAATTCTGATACACCGGTGCATCCCTACAATATAATGGGCAAAAATGCATATTTTTGAATGATATGTGGGTATCCGCTTTGATACGAGTAAACTGTTCATTGATAATCTGTACTACAAAAATAATTGTGTTCTATTCCTTTATTTTTCAATGTTTCTGTTTAGCCTATAAGCCAAAAGCATTTCATATCGTGGAGACAGAGACTAATGGCAGACATGTGGAAAACAATTAGTGTCAAATGTTTTTTTGTTTTTTATCCCAGAGTAGTGAGGGGCTCCCTGAGGGTGAGGATTTCAAACAGGCAGAGGCAGCAATACAGGAATCACAGCAGCCATGAATCCACAGTGGAAAAATACCTCTCTTGATCTACTTGAAAAACATTCTACACGAGTCTAGTCTACGCAACCAATGTGAATGCTTGATCCCACTTTTACAAAGGCTCTCTCGGCGTCGAGTTGTCAAAATCAATGTTCGCACATTTCTCATCACCGTTACAGGCAGGGCATAGAGGACAATGAGCAAGTCTAGGCTTTAGGCTACAATATTAACAGAACTTGGCACTATGGTGTGTCTGCGTTATCACATTGCCACTGAAGAAAATGGACTTGTACACCTGATTTACTGGGCAAAAGGTGGGGCACTCATAAAATACCAGAGTAATTGAGTTTTTAACTTAATGCCCATCTTTAACACTTTCTCTCTGCTTGAGATCCAGTTCAACCTTTATTCAGTGCATATGGGCAGGCTTGAGGTGTGAAATTCAAAGACTCATTAACTTCCACTGCTTACACAATCCCATTCAGTTTAAAATGCCATTAAATATTCTTTTGATAGACATCCTCACTAGTCTAAAGGTATAATGCTGAATGGCGAGTGGTATTTTCTATAGGCATGGACATAACGTCATTCCTTTGTAAGGCTGTAGCTTTGGTAGCTGGCAGAGATTTCCCACCGAAATAGTCTTGAATTAAAACACAGAAGACAAACAATATAGTTTACGTGGGAATAGATAGCTTTGGGCTGTTGTTTCATATATACAGGATTTCTACTGGATTCCCATCTACTGTTTTAACTAACAGTTTTTGCTATGACAAAGTGTCCATTCAAAAAACAGAGTGGAGAGATCCAATCAGATGTGACTATGTGACGTGTGTTTAAACTATGGCTGGACGCTATAGACAAAATCAAATATCACAATATTTTTTTACCAAATGCCTCGATATCGATATTACGACAATATTGTAGGGATGACTATTGGTGCTTTCACAAAATATTTACACAATGAGATGTTTGATAAACAATCATCAGTAATGTGGATATAATGACTAAGTGAGTAAAGGCAAAAAATAGAAATAATAGAACAGTCTAGTAAGTTCAGAAAATTACATGACTTGACTGTAATGCAGTCTTTAAAACCAAGAAAATACAACATGAATACCATAATCACAAAATTACGATATCTAAAATATAAGACGATATCTAGTCTCATATCACAATATTGATATAATGGATATATTGTCCAGCCCTAGTTTAAACCATTTTCACCTCACTAGCGTTCAACTGCCGCTACTCTAACTGACGTTGTGACACGGTGTCAATTTCTCTCCATCAGAAATCACAACAACTCTTCTCATGTCACAGTAGTTGGCTTGAAATTGCCTGTAGTTGAATCTTTCAATTGCTAAGGCTGCTTTCAAATCAACTGAATATCAACAAAGATCATGTTGGGAAGTGTGTAAAGATACTCCAAGCTTTTTAAAAATGATATCCCCAGATCCTGAATTATAGAGACATACACAGACACAATTTGTCCTCCCTTTTAGATCTCAAATTACATGTCTATTTAAGTCTAAGTTTAATAACCAATACAAATGTAAACAACACTTTCACAGCTTGACAATATAGGAATTACAATTTATATTTAGTTGTCGCAGCCATTTCTTAGCCCCCTGTGAGATGAGAGAGAAACTGTGTGTTTTCCTTCTGGCTGCGTTTCCTCATGTTATGTAGCTGTGAAAAAAACAGCAAGCGGCTACCCTCGTCTCTCCGCAGAATTAGCT
Organism: Polymixia japonica; assembly: GCA_900302305.1. NCBI lineage: Eukaryota > Metazoa > Chordata > Actinopteri > Polymixiiformes > Polymixiidae > Polymixia > Polymixia japonica. Next base: position 4,614 of record OMKK01056468.1, on the reverse strand, counting down.
TTCCCAGCGCACGGACAGGTAGGCAAAGAGCCTCATTGTGCAGAAAGCAGGAGCTTCTCGGTGTAATTGTCTTCCCTTCTAAGAATAAGGTCACACTTCCCCGTCTTTTCCAGAGCCTTTAACAGCCCTGGCACTACTTAAAAGGAATGAGCTGTAACACAATAGCAACAGTCAGTCGGGCACAGGGCGAGTGAAAGGAATCAAGCTAGCTCTCATGAGACCCCTTCACTCCCCGAACTGCACATCAGCAACTGTGCTGAGTGGTGGCCATGCTCTTTCACTCTCGAGCGCAGCCCTCCTCCCCCACCACCCCACCCCCCCTCTCCTTCCTTTTTTTCGATGTGACATTGCCAATGTAATTTTCCATGAGAGCTGCTCCATTCGTCAAGGCCAGCAGCACACCGGGGCAGCTGACGAATGCCTTACTCCTCCAGGCTTGTATAATGAGAGGGAGGGAGGGCGAGACACAGTCGGAGGGGGTTAGCGCTTGTATTAAAGGAAGTAGAGATGATTTATTCAGCATCGAGAGCCGATGCTTTGGGGGAGAGCTTTAACTTAGGACAATGTAGGCATACTGTTAGATACACAGCCACAGAGGATTAGAGTGTTAGTGAGTCATCCTTACAGATAAATACAGGTCTGCCACTGTACTGAGATGGCTAATACGAGTTAGACGTTTCAAATTAGATAGTCTGAGGTCTGTAACTTCCTGACAGAACGGTGTAAGATCATTTGTATGCATGTTACATATTACTGATATGTAATTACTTTAGTAATTACTACAGTTATTAACTTCTGTACTATCCCTCACCAAAATGTAAGACAGATGGCTTTAGCCAAAATGTAATTAAATGTCTAGCAATATGGTCGTGTCACTTCATCAACCGAAGTTTTAAAGCGTACTTTTCAATGGCTATCTGTGTGAGCACAGTTGTGCCCCCTTTCCCCTCTATTCAACGCCGTCAACCAATCCATGTGCTGCTCCCAGGGAAGCCTTTTCATTCTAAGTACATTGTGATTACCACGCCTTCTGTCCTTAAATTTCCTTCCACATTCAGGCCGTCTGAGGAGTCTCCGCAGCTTGCATTCCTGACAGGGTGTCCTGGATTTAAGGAATCTAACAGGCTTCTTCACAGCCCATCCCCCCACCCCGCTTTCAGAGCAGCAGGGAGAAAAAAAAAACGGCGGAGGCGTGCTTTGCGCTAGCTAGCTTCCCTCCCCCACACTGCTGCACCAGGCGTTGCTGGGGCTTGTGGGATTAAGAATGGAACACGATGACAGACAAAAACAGTCCTCGGCACCTCCCCACACTGCTGTCTTTTGTAGCGCGAGAGCATGAAAAGGCTGCTCTGAGGCATACAATAGACACAAAGATAGATCAACTCGATGAGTGGACAAGATAAGTGTGGGTGAATAGTTAAACAGCGCTTCACGACTTTCGTGTGTGCGTGACGATTGTAACGATGTCAACGTTTAAAGGGTGAGGAAAAAAAAATCAGCTGCCAGAGAAACAAAGTGATATTTACTCATCTTACTCATCACAGGTATAATTTGAGCCGTGTGTTTGACAGACATTACATCTAACCAATTAGGTAGGTCTTCCATTTTCTGTTTGACACGACAAAAAAGGAAAAAAAAAAAAGCTGTATTCAGTTTTGCTGGCTACATGAGGGCTGACACATGATGAAATATGGGCAATGTCTCCCAACACAGAAAATTATATCGCATACAGGCTTAAGGTTATCCACAACTATTGTAGGCGTGCATTGTCTGCCGAACACAGAATGTTAACACGAATTCCAAATCTTTACGGATGTAGGCCGCCTCACAAAATGGTGGAAGAAGAGATTGCGCTGTGAACCCTCCTTCCTTTGTTTGAAAATTAAAAATGATTAATGCCCAGAAAAATATTAGCGTCAACATACACTGTCCAGCAGAAAAGGAGATTGTTTAGGATATGCAGTGGTTGGATTCAGCATCGTACTTGTAAAAGGGTGTCCGTATTTATTAGGTCAGAAAAAAATAACGGTAGGTCTATTTATACATCCAGCGTGATAAGATTTTTTTTCCATATTCAATACTTTGGGAAATTACAAATTATATTCGTGATAGTAACTATTAAACTGCGACCCTATGTTGTGTATTGAACTGGAACCCCAGTGTAATAACTGTGAACTACACAACTAACTGTAGAAGCTTATAAACAAACTTGCTAGCTAGCATATCTTGGTCAATTTATACGTTTTTTTGTAAGCCTGTCATTTACAAAATGTGTCCATTAGTCATTGATATGGCCAGAATTTTTACATTGTGACAGTTTGTCTACAAAGAAATCCTGGAATGAACAACGTCCTATTAGCAAAGGCTCATCAAATCCAAGATTGAAACAAACATGAGGGTAGAACAGAACGAAACAAATCGATGAAGCATCAAAGGCAAAGAGTGACAAAACAGTGAGAAGAGAAACTTACCTTTTCATTTTTCACCTTCTTCAATGTTCTGCATTCATTATTACTATTTTCTAGCTCCTCTGGTTCAGTTTTTGTGGTCAATGCTGGTACAATCCCAACATGTTCAAGTGCAATATTCCCCATTTGATCGGCTCCTGTCAAGTCTGTTGATTGCGTGTTTTCAAAGGACGCATTACGACTACTCCCTAAAGCGACTTGGGCTTGGGATACTACATCCTTCTCTGCAGCAGCTATCGCCACCACGGGGCCTCCGTCTGCTTTCTCCTTCTTACTTTTCGCACTGGCCCCTTCCTTCTCTTTTTTACCACTGAGAACACCTCGGGAGGCTTTGCCCCCTTTTTCCAGGTTCTTCCCAGAAGTGGTATTGTTGCCAGTGGCTCCTGCACTTGCTGCTGTGCCCGTGGGCTCCGCTTGAGTCCGCCCTGTAGTTTCCTTTTTGGCCCCATCTCCAGCTGAGGCTTTGCTACTATTGTCTTTAGAGTTCTTGCTGCGCTTGGATTTGGATTTGCTTTCCTTGCCTTGAGAGCCAGACACGGGACTAACAAACCTGATGTTGTCTGGCAATGCTGCCACTGCACTGGGTGGTGCTGCCATGCTGTCCTTGGTGCCAGACATCTCAAGTTTGTCCTTTTCTAAGTCAGCGTCGAGGTCGATAATCAGATTTCCAACACCGATATCCCACTCATCCCCGCTGTCGTAAGTGTCCACCGCATTAGAGTCCACACCTTTCCCGCCTGCAGTGCCACCACTTAGGGACATTTTAGTGCCAACGGCCCAGATTTGCCTCAGTGAGGTCCGACACCCTCTCAGACGGTTGGGGCGCTGGAGCAGGGGTTAGAGAATCCTCACGGTCTACACGTTCCCTTCCCATTTAACCACATTTTGCCCTAAAGGGAAAAAGATAAAAGAGTTAGTGTTACAGTTCTGCCATCAAAAAAATAAAATAAATAATAATAGCTTGGTTAAAAAAACCCAAAACAACCCATTTGACCAATAGCTAGGGATTGATCACTGCCAAAAACCTTAATGGTAATCCCCAGTGGTGACAGCACTGCATAAAAATCCTGCCTTAATAATCGCTTCCCACAGTCGCCATGGCGACCATGAGAAACAGCCTAAGCCCTGTTTAGGCAGCTAAGGTGGCCCTACTGTTCTGAATGAGTGGCTCCCTTTTTACGAGGAGTTGCTGATAGTGTCACGGCTGATAAATAGGGAAGAGCTAGCCTCACTCACCCCCACATGGTTTACACAGCCATGCCCTCTCAGGAGGACAATGACAACCCTTCATCAACAGCACAGCTTAAACATGAATGAACCACTGTACGACGAGGGGGGATGTGTTGTATTTCCTTCACAGCCTAGCCCTATTTATATGTATGTATGTATGCATGTACATCCATATACACACATACATATATAGACATACATACAGATGGGTGACAAATTAAAGGAAAAACCTGAATAAATGAGCAAAGAAACATAACAAATGCAGATGTTTCCATACAGGTGTACTGCATGATACAATTAAGCACTGGTCTACAGAGATGTGGAAAAAAGTGATATGGTCATCCATCACCATATTCTCAGCAAGTGGGTGAGAGAATGTGTGGCATACACCAAGAGAACGGTACAGGCCCGAATGACCCCTTGACCCCTACAGTGAGGGGGTCTGGTGGCTCTGTTACGCTATCGGGGGCATTTCCCTGGCATGGTTTGGGTCCTTAGAGGGAAGGGTCGCTGCAGATCAATACAAAGTTATTCTGAGCGATCACCTTTATCCTATGACGAAACATTTCTATCCTGATGGGAGTGGTCTCTTCCAGGATGACGATGCCCCCCGTCCATAGGGCACGACGGGTCACTGAATGGTTCGATGAGTATGAAAATTATGTGAATCATGTGCTATGGCCTTCGCACTCACCAGATCTCAACCCAATCGAACACCTATGAGGAGATTTTGGACCGACGTGTTAGACAGCGCTCTTCACCACCATGACCATCAAAACACCAAATGAGGGAATATCTTTTGGAAGAATGGTGTTCCATGCCTCCAGCAGAGTTCCAGAGACTTGCAGAACCTATGCCAAGGCGCATTGAAGCTGTACCTTATGTTGTTTTTTTGTTTAATTTGTCACCCGCCTGT
>OMKK01056466.1:5745-18334 GCA_900302305.1 Polymixia japonica | reverse complement strand
ATTCCGCTCTGAGGGCTGGTTTAAGCCCTGGTTACACAGCCCCTGGTTTATGGCTCCCTCTCTGGAGCCCTTCAAAGTGTTGGGCTCTGGCCTGCAGTCGCTTCAGACTTAATTGACGCACACATTCTCCACCGTGGGTTGGCCGGCTTTTCTATCAGATAATCACAACAAACAATCAGTGTGACCTGAGAAGGACGGTGTCGCCTTGGGTGGATTTCGGAATGTGTGTGCCTATGCGTGTGTGCGTGTGTGCGTGCGTGTGTGTGTGTGTGTGCGTGTGTGTAAAATTTGAACGTGAGCTAGATAACTGATTGGATCAAGCAACGAAAATGTATCCATTGATTATGTTATCAATGTTATCTTTTGAGATGTCACTAAAATGTAGCTTACTTCTGGCTTATTCTTAAACTAGGACAGTCAAATCGCTTTCACTACATAAATCGCGAAAATTGTCTTTAACTGTATTTTCTGTCGATTTTTACTTCGATTAGTACAGTTTTGAACGGTCAAGCAAGACAGAGCGACAGGGAGGCCTGATTAGAGATGGCTAGATAAGGGATGTGCGGGGGAAGCCTCTCCCCAGTCTACCAAAGCAGGAAGTTCATGGCCACGAGGTCACAGGGACACGCCATCTCTCAGGGATTTACAACACACTGCAGATAACTGGCTCCAACCGGAATTCTTTGAAAGGTTTTTTTGTTGTTCTTTGCCATTGTTGCTCTGACAGTTTGACTAGTAACTTGATTACTAATTTACAGTGTTTTGATACCACTGTATCTCACTTTGCCGTAGAGAGAAGTGTTGATCATGCGTTAAAAAGCCCATAATATGTTGTTTTCTTGTATGCCCTGCAACCTTTCTAAAACAATCCATTGGACTTGTTGTGCAGATAGACTGTTACTGTGTAAACTGTGTAAACAAGAAACCCTCTGTCTCATGCGATCTGGAATTGAGGTCACGCTCTAAAGATATCTGCAGGGAACTTGGACTCGACGACTGACTGCCGAGGAGTTTGGACGTTACGTATGCGTGCAGTGATGTGTAGAAACCAAAAGGGCCCGAACTTATTTGCGCTCTTGTGTTTTTCCAACAGGACGGCCTCGGTTTCAGGATGGAGGAGGGATACGAGCTCGACCTGACATACATCACGGAGCGCATCATCGCCGTGTCCTTTCCGCGGGCGTGCTCAGAGGAGATATACTCGCACAACCTGAAGGACGTCACGCGAATGCTCAAATCCAAACATGCAGACAATTATCTGGTCAGTCGTTTTTCATGGGTTGCGCACTACCTCCCCTTGAGAGGAAAACATACTGCAGGAAACAGCAGACCGTGACAGCCAAAGTGCAAAAACAATTGATGACTACTGACGTGCTTTCAAGGGATGTTGACAAAGTATTGATCCCCCAGTAGATCTTTTCCTTAAGCTCGTCTTTCACCCGTGAGAGCCGTTGCTCGGCAGGGATGAATCTGTGTGGTGCAGCAGTTCGTTCTGAATTGAAAAGGAATCGTATTGGAAGCGTTGTGCTTTATTAACGCGTCGTGTTGTATGTTTTCTTTAGATTATCAACCTGTCAGAGAGAAGAAATGACCTCTCTAAAATGAACCCCAAGGTAAGTTCGGGCGAACGTCCCCTGCATCAAATCAGCATCAAAGCTAATCAAAAATCTGGCGAGATGACGATATCAATACACGTCAAACTGGAAAGGACCGAAAATCAATACATTTCTGTGAAAACATAGATTTCAGTGGATCCTCTTTGATCAACCGTGTCTAATAGTTGATCAAAGAGAGAGAGCTTTATTGAAAACACTACGGTTGACTGGCTGGGCCTGTTCAGGGGACATCGAAAGCGGCTTCTAAACACACAGGCAGATTGTGTCTGTTTACAGTGTGTGACTTGTGTTTGGTGTGTTTGCAGACCCTGGATACGGGCTGGCCTGATCTGCATGCCCCTCCTCTGGATAAGATCTGTACTATCTGCAAGGCCATGGAGAGCTGGCTTAATGCTGACCCTCTACATGTGGCGGTCATACACTGTCGGGTGAGCGTCTGCAGGTCGCCTTGCTCCTTGCCTTTAAACAGTCTCTCGTGTAAATCAAAGGCATCGTCTGTATTCCAAAATGACGTTTTACAATTCAGGAATGAGTGTGTACGGTAATGAATGTGATTTTAATTACACTGTGATCGATTATTTTCAGTAAATTATTCTCTCTCCCCTCTTCTTTCTTTAGGGCGGCAAGGGTCGTATTGGTGTAGTCATTTCCTCCTTTGTTCATTTCACCGATATATCAGCCAGGTAACCGCTACTATGTATAATATTTTGAAATTAGGTTACTATGGACTGGAGTGATGTAATTGTTCTGGTTAGCCCGCTTGACTGTTGTCAACAACAATCCACAGCTTTTTTTGGGAGAGGACTCATTCCGTAGACCACAAGCAATCTCACCCTTTAACCACCGCTAAACCATTTCAACCTTTTTGATTGAGGGTCAAAGTGAGTCACACGGTGATTCAAAGGAAAGTTATTACATCTAAATTCAAAGAAGAAAACAAACAATCCAAGTCACGCCTCACCCCTTACTGAATTACGTGAATCAACCAAGAAGCATGTTACAAAAATAGCTTGCGACCGCAATGCCCCTTTCATTGAACTGATCTGAGAGAAATGAGATTTCTTCGTCAACTGAATAAAGCAACGTAGATCGAGGATGAAAGGTGCTGGCGATGTGTAGCCGCTGTCACTCAAACAAATTCAGAGCAGCTGCAGATTCGCTAATCCCTAGAGTCAAGAACAGCAGCAAACGTTTGGTGACACAATAGGTTAAGGACGCCGGGAAGTGTTTTGTACGTAGGGAGGTTTTGGTCTGGTCTTATGTGCCTATGTAGATCCTTTCTGCACACAACAACAGAGCCAACGCGATATGATTACGCATCAGCTGAGGCCGACCAATCTCGGCCTCCTCTGTGGTTCGTGCCTCCCCGAATGAGGCTAAACGCAGGGTTACGGGGTCAGGGCAGGTAAGGTGGCCGTCAAAGAGAACGAGCGGATAAGACGGTACAGGAAGAGATAAAGAAACAAAGAGGTAGATTTACACTAAAATGGATGAGGGAGAGGGAGAGAGAGAGAGAGAGAGAGACAGAGAGAGAGGGACAACAAGAGAGAAAGACATTCGGTGAAAAGGCTCCAGCGTCTGTTGGTTTTAGTGCTGTCGGAATAGCAGCGCTGTGTAAACACTCTGGCCTCTCTCCACCCCCCCTCTGTGTTTACTTAAGGATGGCATTGTCTTCCTCTCCGTTGGAATCCCTCGTCTCTCTGGTTACTTTCACTCACGTCCACATTTCGCGTGCGCGCACGTGTGTTTGTGTCAGCGTGTCCGTGTCGTCCCAATATATACGTTAGGGGTAATTTCGTTCAACTATACAGGAGTCGAGTGTCCCCGTAATCTCTCAGTTGACTCATAATTGCCAGGAGTACTTATCTTCTTTCTCTTTGTCTCTTTTAAAGTGCTGATCAGGCATTGGACCGCTTTGCGATGAGGAAGTACTACGATGACAAGGTCTCGGCTCTGATGACACCTTCTCAGAAACGGTAAAGCCCAAACACGAGAACGCCCTTCTATATCGTGCCAGGAGAAAGTATAGTATTTAGGAAATAAAGTACTATGCTGTTATTATCTATATGTTGTGTGACAAGTGCTTTGTTGTCTGCACTTGACCCCCTTGTGTCCTACCACAATGTCTGCATCCACCGGCACTCTTGTCCCGGACCCGCCTAAACCGACACAATAGACTTGGCGTGTCTTGGAGCTGTTTTGTCTATTTTCCACTGAAAAACTCAGCTAATAGACCAGCCATTGTTGGTTATCGTTATGTGAGTGGGATCGCATGGTGACTTGGTGTAATCTTATCCCTGTGCATCACTGTGAATCACTGTGACTCACGCACTGAAGGCTCTTTCTGCAAAATATTGTGGTCAGAAAAGCCAAGTCAAGTGGGTTTCTTCTATCAATTTCTCCAAGCTGTCCCTTTGCCCACCTGTCGATGCTGTCGGGGGGATCGCAACTACAGAGTGAATTTTCTACGCATGTAGAGGGGGGGCGTGCGGTGACTCAGTGGTTAGCATTGTCGCCTTGCAGTGCCAGAGACCTGGGTTTGATTCCCGGATTGGGTGCAGCCTCTGCCAGGTACTCTGGTTTCCTCCCACCTCCAATGACATGCAAGTTTTGCTAACTGGAGACACTACATAACGTGTATGTGTAGTGACCCTGTGATAACCTAGTATCCCATACAGGGTGTCCTTCTGCCTCACCTAAAGTAAGATGGAATAGGCTCTAGTCCCCCACAACCCTGAACAGGCATAATATAATTCATTTTGTGCAGGGGATATTATCACCAAGTTTGTGCTAGCCATGTTGTCTGGCGTGACAACCTGGAATAGTTACAATGGTCCTGCTGCATATTGTTTACATGTTTCTATATTCTTTCATGTTAGGTACGTTTGGATCCTCAACAGTCTTCTGAGCGGATCGATGAAGATCAACGCATCACCCTTATTCCTGCATTGTATCATTCTTCACGGGATACCAAACTTTGACGCCACTGGAGGTTAACCTCATATTGTTTACCACTATAAAAGGCTCAGCTACAACTCCAATGAAAATACAGTCACATAAATACATATACACATGAGAGTGTAAAAACCTAGAGAAAACCACATCAGAGTAGTAGCAATAATCAAAATGCAGGCGTATCTGTACTGTATGATGTAAAGCTTTGCAGGCCCTTAACTTGCAGGCTCTTTCTCTTTTTTCTCACTGCGTTTCTCTAACACACACTTGAACTCAAACACAACCACACACTCAGACACACACACACACCAACACCCACACCCACAGACAATTACATAAACAGAAGTGCAGAGAACTACTTTATGGACTCACAGTAAACCCAGGAGTATCCACACCCATGTTTCCATATAAATTGGTGTTTTCACTCGTTTCACTGAAGCAACAAGTCTTCGTCTGATTGTGAAACTAAAATCCCTTTTCTCGCAACATAAACTTATCACACGTACCCTGTGAACAATACAACCTGACAAGCTACGCGTAGACATCCTGGTATATCCTGCTAGTTGAGACCAAGTTATCTTAGAAAATCACTAACACCGAGATAATAAATCAGGCTGAATTTAACTATATGCACAGTACAATTTGTCTATCCACAAACGGTTGAGATGACGGATTTCTGCAGTTTTAACTGAGTTTATCGTAATTGGCAACACATGTTGGATAACACGCAACCGCTGTACGACGACGTAGGAAAGTAGTTTGAGAATTTATATCTCTTTCTTTCAGTATGTCGTCCCTACCTGAAGGTTTACCAGGGGATGCAAGCGGTGTATTCCTCAGGAGTCTAGTAAGTAGTTTATAAATGAGGAAATCAATCATTTTTAACGTAAACGGTTACGCACACGTCATACGTCAAAGCAATTCTTCACATGCCTCGGTTTGATACTTATTGGCTTTCTTTTTGTAAATGTCTGTGATTGGTGGAAGCCTCTGGTTTACTGTAATTAGGTACTGGTAGATAGTCCCTAATTTGTTTGTTTCATCTCAGTCACATCGGTCCAGGCCACAGAAACAGGGTATGCATCACCCTGGAACCGGCCCAGCTGCTAAAAGGGGACATCATGGTAGGACGACGCTGCCTCGTTCACACTTCCTCACAGCACTCATTGAAAAAAAGAAAAATCACTATATCTAATTAATTATAACGTTTTTTTTGTTGTTGTTGTTTTTGTAAGGTTAAATGCTATCACAAGAGTGAAGTCGCCGCGGACCGTGAAGTTATTTTCCGGCTGCAGTTCCACACGGGAGCAGTGCAGGGCTACAACCTGATGTTTGAGAAGGAGGACATGGAGACTGCCAACAAAGGTAGACCTGGAAATACCCCCCGAGAACGGGTCTCGACACGCCGCCGCTTTACAGCACCTACGCGGCTCAGTCTGGACTTCATTTAGACTTGGCGGTTTGAGACCGATAATCTTTTTTACCCCCTAACGTGTAATGTATTGTGTTTTTACGGGGAGAATCCTAGTCACAGGCCGCAACCGTTCATCTTCCACAGTTGTGAGTGGCCTCACTCGTGGCATTCCTATGTGTTGACATTCCAGATCCCAGATTTCCGGATTATGGGAAAGTGGAGTTGGTGTTCTCGGAGGGCCCGGAGAAGATCCCAGGTATTTTTTTATAATTCTCACCTCGAATGTTGCTGTAGAGAAAAGGGAGTTTGACGACCAGACAGGGGAGCTTTCTCCCACCGACATTCTTCATCCTTCCTACCGTTCCTTCTCCTCCTGCCCCCTGCTGAGAGGAGGATGTGGAATGCTGCAGAGGGGAAATGTAGTGTGAAGTGTGTGCTGACAGAGAGGTAAAGAGGCACAGCATGTTGCCTCAGAGCCCCACAGGAGGGAAACTGTGTGTGTTTGTGTGTGGGAGAGGGAGTGTGCACAGGTGTGTGTGTTTGCATGCGTATGTGTCCGTGTGTTTAGTGTGTTAGATATATGCATTTTGAGCCATGAAGCGAGCTCCTTGAATGTAACATTCCTTTAACCCCCACTGGCATTTCTGTGTTCCCAAGTCATCACAGGCTAGTCAAAATCACATAGTTAATATCGCACGGGGCCAACAGCGTTTTGAAATCACCACGATATCTCATCGCGCTATTTTTCGTGTCCAGGTGCAGACAGGTGGCAGAACGGAGTTGATGTAATTGTGGACTACAACACAGCAGATCCTCTAACCCGATGGGACTCCTACCACAACATCTGCGATGGGGAAGGTACTGGCTCCCCTACATTTTCTTGACTCATAATATCTCTATAGCAACACCAAGGTCTGGCTTCTGACCCCATCTGGGTTTGTTAGAATCTGTTGTTAGAAAGTCCATAGGGTATTTGGTAGGCATCGACTGTAGGATACTCTCTCTCTCTCTCTCTCTCTCTCTCTCTCTCTCTCTCTCTCTCTCTCTCTCTCTCTCTCTCTACATTTCCCTCTCTCAACCACTTTTTCTCTGGCACACACAACATTTTGGTCTCTCACACTGTCTTTCTGTCCTAGGGTATTAACAGTTCATTACAGATTCCGTCCACTGCTCTGGCCGACCTCACGCCATATGATTAATGGTCTACTGCATGACTGCATTAACATTCACACACAATCGCCACTGGCATGGTTTATGTGGCAATCCTAGCTAAAGGGGTCATTACTCATGAGTGGGACTTGTACCCAGGCAAGTCCTATAGAAGCAAGCCTTGCCCTGTGAAATAGCGGCTGGCATTTGCCTTGGTCTTGATTCGTAGAGAAACTCCTTATGTTGGCCTACGATTATGCCGTCGATTCCGGCTTTTTTTTTTATGAAGGGAAAGGAAGAGGGCTGTTGTATGTAGTTAATACCGGGGTCAGAAAGAGTGTGTAGTTCTCTAGAGATTTCTGTTTTGTTGTTGCATCAAATGACGGGGCATGCTTTACCAGCCCACACACACACACTCACACACTCACACACACACACACACACACACAGTCACCATGTCAGGGCGTCCCAGCCTAACTGTGGTTGCCGCTCTCCCAAAACTCTTTACTCAACCACGGAATTCACAACAACCTCCCGGAATAGAGCGACGTGGTGGTGGCATTAAAACATCGCTCCACCCTTTCCCAGTATTCAATGAGCTTTCTTTATAAGCCAAGTTCAGCTAACTTATAATGAAAATGAGTCGGTTGTGTGTTTTTTTTTTAATTGTAAATACCCCCACACATCAATATAGAGTTTTACACACATCCATGGGCAAGTAATGAAAGAGGGAACACGTTAAATTCATCAAAGGAAAACAAAGACATCAACAAAAAAGCTTTTCTTTCTTTCGCCTTAATTCCAAGGCATTCATGTGGGATATTTACAACTTTGTTTTCTCGTGTAAACGCTAGATTTGAGAGGAAAGACTTGGGAGCTCTGTAGGAATTCTGCAGCTACTTACCAGTCCTCTGGCAGCACCAGTATCCCTCTTAGGAACTGTCACTCAGCGGTTGGTCAGAAGGAGGAAATCTAAAAACGGCTTCCCACTGCAGTGCTAAGGATCTGGAAAGACAACTTAATTTACTTCAATGGCTTTTCTGCAATCCCTAATCCAAACGTGTGTTTATCCCCAAGTGTGAATTAAGGGTTGACTTGATATTGGGTTTTTTTTGGAAAAGGCTGCGTTGTGTGTGTTTGCTGTTAAAATCAGTTCGTCCTCTCCTTTTATTTAGGCTGACAGCCTGCAACAAAGAGAAATGTTAAATAGTTCTTGTTAATGTGAAAACAGGTATTGAAGCTCGGACAAGGTGTTGTCGGTCGTGTCTGAGCTCTGTATCGCGTAGCCTCTCTGGTCTGTCATTCATATTCATCGCTTCATACCTCTCCTGCAGAACAGCTTGCCTAGCTAGTGTGTTTCTCTCTCTGCCTCCAGTGAGTCATGGCAGAGTCATGTACAATTGGCCTGCCGGATAATTAAGGGAATGTTTCCCCGAGGGCTGTCCACCGCACAACGGAAGCACACATGGAAGGATGAGGAAAAATTGGGATGACGAGGATCGTCACGCTCCTGACTCACAGGTCCGGCCATACGAGAGTTGATTGGATGGCGATAACTGAGCTGGGAGGGGGGATGGATACGTGGTGCGCACAGCCAAACCCCTTCCGGTTGTTATAAGACATCGGAGAAGCGTATTGCGGCGCCGCTCCCCTCTCTGCGATATCGAGAGATTATTCGGGGAACGAGAAATTCCACGGCGACCCACACACGGTTAATTAAGGATATAAGCGGGAGTTCAAGTTGTGAAATCGGTCGAATTACTGGATCGGAACAGACTCGGTCGACGGTTCAGAGGCTTTGGTCATGCCATATGGGTTTCTGATAGACAAAAAGAAAAAAGTTGAAACAATTGTTGAACCCCATAATTGAGGTTAGGGCACATCTGTTTCATGCTGGTGTTGTGCATTAGGATGGCAGGCATGTAATTTCATAATACACAAGGGACCGAAAAAACAACCTGGTTTCATAAAAACGGCCCAGAGCTCCAAGTACAAGGCAGGATTGCTCTAATTAAAAAGTGTCTTTTTACAGTGTGAAAGAGTCTGGAGCTTCAGGAATGTTGTTTTCATCTTCTGATCCTTTCACGGCCTCCCTCTCGCCCTTTCTTTCCCTCTTTTTCCCTCCCTCTCTCTCTCTCTCCCCGGTGGGGTAGTCCCCTCATGCGGGGCGAGGGGGTCGGGTTACAACTTTACGCCAGGGCCCGCCCCCCCCTCCAACCCATAAGCCCCGCCCCACTTGTTTACATTCCTCTGCCCATATTTGGAGAACTCAAGGTCCCCCCTTGTGTGGAGCGCAAACACTCTCACCTTCTCAGTGCCGAGAGAGAACGAAAGCAGGGCAAACCTATTTGAATTTGGCTTGATTTGACCCCGACTATTATCTTCTGGCTAAAAACCATGTATTTCAATGGCTGCGGCCCCCCTTCCTTCTGCTCAACTTTTGTTTTGCTGGAGACGGTGGTTGTCCTGTGCTCTTACCTGGCAGTGAAGGCGAAGGTAAGAGCTGTTCCTGACTGCATTTTTTTCTTCAAGGAGACAGGCAGGGGCCATAAGGGGGAATGAGTGAGGGGGAGGGGAATGAAAGGAGAGAGGCAGGAGAATGACAGGAACATGAGAGAGAGAAGGAGGGATAGGGAGAGGGGGAGAGACATCTGTCTTAAGAAGTGTTAGCACCTTGCCAGGAGGAATGTTGTAAGGGGGATTTGTTGGAATACTCCTGGGGGATCTGACCTGCACGGGGCCACACTCGGGAGGCCCGAGCCGGAGCTGCGCAGGGCCGGATGTGAGTCCCTCTAGCCGGCCGTGTGTTTGCGTGAGGGGGGGGGGGCAACCAGCACAGCACAGCAGAGGAGGAGGAGGGGAGCTTTTATTATGCATGTCTGGTATTCAGATCCTCCAGTCATGGTTTGACTGAAAGGCAAGTACTTAACGCGGTAGGTTGAGGGAGAAGCATTGGAGTCATGTTCCTCCGTTCTTTTGTCGAGGTCGAGGGTGAGTGACAGTGAAACGGCAGCATTGCTTGCTTAACTTTCTTGGGACGGCTCTCCGCGTGCACTCGGGATCTACCCAGTGCCCCCCTGTTTTGTGTAAGTCCACCGCTACTAGAACTTGGTTTTCACAATCTCCAGAGTTTTTGTTTTTTTTAGGGGGTTGGGGGGTGATAGATTTGTCTTCACCTCGCAGACGACAGACCTGTGCGGATTTTTTTTATTTATTTTTTTTATTTTGCTTTGGGGGATTTAGGGAGGTTGTTTGGACATATGCTGGGGGGTCAAGGGGCAGGAGGAGGGAGCGGGTTGGCTTAATCACAGCAGGGTGAGGAATGCAGAGGTCAGACCCTGAAGACCCGCAGTCCGCCGACTCCCCTGAGCGGTGGCTCTCTTATATAACCTGAACAAGAGGAACACCTTTGTTCACTGCACACACGCTACTTAAACTAACCACCTCGCCAGGTGGGAGAGATAAGGACCATTGTGGCAAGATGACTGGAATGTCTTTAGGTGAAAAAGGTTTGGATTGGAATATTGATGGAAATGGGTAAATAATTGGGTCGGATTATTGGATTCATTTGGTTGATTTTGTCTAATGTGAGTATTTTGTTTTTTGTTTTTTTTTGTTTTTTCTGTTCCCAAAAATGACACTTCTCTGTCTAGTTGTATCAGAAATGTACCGATGGCACAAACATTGTTTATATTTAAGCTTATGACAAGATAGAGACTTGGCTGTCACTGTAATTGTTTTCGAGTTTCCTAGTTACTCTAGTTAGTACAATCTGAAATGTCTGTCCTTCATTGGTCAGGTGAGGTGTAGACTATGTCTTGTGTGTGTCAGAGAGATAACTGATAATTGATTCTATTTGATGGGAGTCTCATTTGTCGGATTGCATACCTTGTGTCTGTGAACGTAGAACTGTGTCGTCGTGTGCTTGTGCACCGTTTGTTCGTGTTTGTCTGCGGTGTGTCCGTGGTGTTTGTGTTTGTGTACATGTCTATGTGTGTGTGTGTGTGTGTGTGCGTGTTCCCAATGCCGGCTGACCGTATGAAGCGCTGCGTCTCTTGTCATTGCAGTGTCGCGTTCTCAGGGCCTAACCCAGGACAAAGCCCCAGCAGCTAGCAAGAGGAGCCCCAACGGTGGAGCGGCCACGCTGGGCAGAGCGGCCCGTACGACCTCCGCCGCCTCCAGCCCTGACCACAGTGACCACGCCCTCTCTGCCAGCAGTGACTCGGGCCTGTCCAGCACTTCCCTGTGGGCCGACAGACCCGCACCTGTCGCCACAAACGCCACCGCCGCCGCCACCGCCACCACCACCACCAGGCCCAACCAGGGTCCCAGCCGGCAGGAAAAGGCCCAGTTAAAGCGCCTCCTAAGTGGCTTTGGTCTTGAGGACCTCTCCCTGGAGGAGATGGATAATCAAGGCCCCAGGGTGGGCATCCAGCGGCTAGTCCCTGCCCTTGTGCACATCAACGGAGACCCCCGTCCCAGGGAGAGGGAAACGGACATCCTGGACGACGAGGTCATGACGGGTCATGACCTTCACAGCGTCGACAGCTTGGGAACTCTGTCGTCCTCCTGCCACAAGAGCAGCCAGAACTCCCTGCTGTCCGACGGCTTCGGGAGTCCCGGAGGAGAGGAGCACCAGCAGCTCCAAAGCCAGCACCACGTCCACCACCCCGCCCCCACCGTCATGGAGGAGTTCGAGAGAGCCTACGCCGAGACCAGAAAGGGCTGCCTGGGTCCCCGGAGTAACTCGGTGGCCTCCTCTACCCCCAGCGGTACTTCCATGCCCAAGCAGCAGCTCTACAGGCAGGGAAGCTATTCCACGCATTCCTGGGTCCGCCAGCAGCAGATGGTAGCGGCCCAGCAGTTTGTCTACATGCCCGAGGACGGCAACGACGCGGAGAGGTACCCGGGGAGCAAGCAAGGGAGCAGCCCGCCCAAACCGGGCCTGCCCACAGAACCGCCGGGTCCCGCCAGCGACGCGACGGACGCCGCGAGAACGGCAGTGCCTCAAAGCGAGCAGCCAACAATTAACAATAACAACAACAACAAACGAGACGAGGAGTTTAAATCTCTGACGGTGGACATCGACAACTCCATCGACCAGCTCAACCAGCTGATCATGGACCTGGATCCCACGTTCGTGCCGGTTTCAACCCGCTCCGGCTCCGTGAAGAGGAACGGCGGCGGCGCACACGTGAACGGCTCGGCCGCCAAATGTTCCAACGGCATCAAACACAGACTCAACAACAACGGCGCCCTGCAAAACACACAGCAGACAGCAGGTAAGACAGCCTGGCTGTGGTGGGCCGATGGTGGAGGAGTGTGTTGTTTTGTGCGGTATTAAAATGTAGCGACGCGACGCGATCTGACGGTTAGACGCGATAGATGCGTTTAAAAACCCGGGGACGGTCTCGGCGTGGACTGTTATCCCTCCCTCACTACAGAGTTAACATCA